>JAKSZP010016367.1:0-51802 GCA_022478985.1 Massospora cicadina | reverse complement strand
CGGTCCCAACCATCCATGGGGTTATCAACAGGTTCCACGTCCACTTATTGGAGCACTTCCAAGCCTGGCTCTATGGATATATGAGGCCAAGGCAACAGGCGCTCATAGAATCGTGGTTCTCACTTTGGTTCCTCCACACAGACCCCTTCCTTCAAACCTGCTCCATAGCGGGGGAAACCCCCTTGGAGTAGCGCACCAACCCCCCCATACCTGGCAGTCCCGCTGGCAACAGGGGTTTCCTGAGTACCCTGAGGTGCCCAATTTTTCTATAATCATTTTCCACACATACTTGGTAATTCCCATCCCCTGGTCGGCTTGCCTCAGTTAAATAAAATATTAAGTGAGAAAGTGAGTTTAACATTGTTTTCACACAAATAAGTTGTGAGATAAACATTTTCATTTGAAATTCTTTGCTTTTTTAAATAAAACCAGAGTTTCATACCCTTATTTGTTATATGTATCAATGGACAACTTTGAAGTCTGTGTATATCTGTAAATATTTTGTATAGTTTAAACCTTTGCATCTTCATAGTCTTTCAGCCTTGGTGTGGGAGTGATTGTTGGCTATCCTGGGGTATTACTTGGGGTTTTATAAATCTTGGAGAGCAACCCTCTACCTGAACAGTAAGGGATAGCGCACAGAGCCAAAAGGCGCCTAAGAAGTCTCCTGCACCCCATTACTAAGGGCTATTTAGCTCATTTGGTGGTTGAGCGGTGGGTCACTGTCTATCCATTTAAGATTTCACCAATTTTTAATCTTCCTACCACCAAGAAGTCGGTGGGTAGTGTAACGGTCAGAAACAACCCAGTTTCTGATTGCCATCTTACCTTAGGTTTGAAAAAATTGACGCCAAATGTCCGGCATGAGCTGGACTCTTGAGGTAGTAAACCTCAGAATTAGGGAAAGTTGAAGTGAGGCAAAGACAAAATAAGGATGCAAAGTTGCATAACCCAGAATTACCCTTACTTTTTATTATCAAATAAAGAGTCATGGATGAACAGGATCCCAATAATCTGATGCTGTAAACACACCAAGTAAAAGAAAGAACTTTTTGAGTGAGATCAAGCCCCAAAATCCCAAGTTTTTGTTAATATGACAAAAACTTTTTGTGCGCGGATCATCAGGTAAGATAAGGTAAGGGCGGCCCCAAGGCCACCAGAGAAACCCACGTGAGAGTGGAATCAAGAGAGAAATCCAAATGAAGTTCAGAATTGTGTAGAATCGACCTTAAAGGTCACCCTTCTGGGGCCTTGCCCAAACCATTGATTAAGCTTGCAAGAGCCTAATCAATAATTCAGTCAAGGCACAACCCAGCTTAAGCCCAACAAAGACCAAGAGTCTTTTTAAAAAATTTGATTTAGATTCAGAAAATCCAAACCTGAATTAAAATGCAATGAATGAATTAATACTGGTTGTTACAAGTTGGATCAAGGAGCTGCGCATGGAGATGGAGGAGGCAGAGTTCTCAATCAATAGGTAGTTTGTCACCCTCCCTCAGTGTTCTAGCACAAAGAAAGAGAGACAAGTTTCCATAAGGGTTGGAGGCTGTAATCAAACATAAACAAACAATTATATTAGATTTAGGTCCAATGCCATTTTCCCACATTCAGACTTATGCAATAGTATGGTAAGACCGCTCAACAGGCTTAAAAGTAGCAGATCCATTTAATTGAAATTGGTATTGGGCCACAGTCTTATTGTGATCACACCTCACTGAATAGCCTGTTTGCCTACCTTGCTGCAATTAGTCCATATTAAGATTTAGTAAAATATGATATTAACTCAAATGGGATGTGGGGTAATCCACCTGTACCCCTCAGATTTTAGTTTTTATCCTTTTTATATTTTTCTTAATCCTCCAATCTCTCTGATTGCATTGGGGATTAGTTGCCCCCAATGCATATCCCCTGTATTTCCCATCACTTTTATAAGGCTGCAGTCCCACACAGATTCTACTGTCGCTCCATTTTCCATTTTATATTTACTTTTTTATCAATTAGAACCATTGTTTTTCACTTTACAATTCAAAAATTAAAAAGTTTGCAGTGTCACTTATCTTCTATGTTGTCTGATTTGGGATTACCTTCGATGCTGCCTTTGACCTCCTGACTTTTTCTTAAGCATTTGGATGGTTATACTAATGGTATTCTGGCTGTTGCTATGGGTAGTAAATCATCCTGCATGGAAGTGCATTTTTTCTTAATAGTAAGCTTCATGACATAGCGGAGCAACCCTTATTCTTAGCCTTCTCCACCCTTCTTTTCAATTAGGAGACGCGTTGATTTTATTGTATGAGCAAAATGTGCAAACCTTGGTTGATGTGGTCATTTCTGGGTGGTTACCAAAAAGTTTTAATTTTTTTTCATGCCACGGTTAAGGATTACCTTCATATCCAGATAAATCTGACATACCACAGTTTTAAGTGTAAAAGTGTTCAGCTCATTATTCCCCCTCACCATATCCATCTTGGAGAGGTTGCAATTGCTAACATGTTGTTTGTTACAATCACATTTCTCTCTCCTCCAGGCCCACAGTTATGTGTTCAGGTGGTCTAACTCCATCTGTTGAGTAAGAAGCCTATGGGAACAGACAGTTCTAAATTCACTAATGCCTTTATTGTCTGTAGTACAACAGGCGGGGAGTGATGTGTCCACTCAAATGAAGGAATTCTTCCCCTTCCTAAAACTAGTCCAGTTGATATTCTGGTGACTACCCCACCCCCACCAGTTATGTCATGTGGCGTTGCAAATGAACAGGAACATGCTTATTTCACTGTGTTAAAATTCAGTTGAAATCCCATACAGTGTCTATTATTTGCCTCTTGGATACAGTAGCAGCTAGAAATTTTGTATGCTTAAAAATTGCTCAGGACCTGGATATTGAAGCATGATCTTATTTACTAGTAACTTCTTCAGCTCTTATGACTTGTTATGTAGTGAGTTGACCTAATCCATTTTCAGTGCATAAGTTATGCTTTTGCAACAAGTTCACTGCAATGCCATATTATTCTCAGTTATCCTTGGGGTCATTTGGTAACATTTTCAACAATTTAGTATTAACCTGGAGGCCACCGTTCTGTCCTTTAAGAATGTGCACCCTAGTGGCAATTTCCATCTCATTGATACTGTGAGAAATGATGGTAATTGTGCAAGTCTAGAATTTCATAAACCAATTTGAATCTCAATTTATAGAGATCCACTGCTGCAAAAGTTACCTAAACTGCTACAAATAATGAACTCATTATATGAGAAACTAAAATCCTGAATCCCTCCTGAATTGGCCCATTTATCTGGGAAAAATCTTTTTTAGTACTAGATGGTCCCAACCCAATGGGAAAAATCTTGCTGTTCATAAATCTCATGATTCTGCCACATCATTCATTCTTGATTGTTTCATTCAGAAACCTCCTATTGGGAAAGCAATTGTTTGAGTTGTAATTAAGAATTGTCTGGGGGATAATACCCCCAATTTTGCTACTATAAAAGGCCTATCTAATTCTTGGTGGAATCCTGCCACAAGCTGTAATACAATTACTCCTAATATTTCACCAAATACCTTAGCTATGGGCTCCCAAGTTCACCCAAGCACTAAAGTAATTAAAATACAAAGTTCTAAGGAAAATGCACCATTTTTGTAAGCTTGAAGGGGGTTCTGTAAGTCTTGGGGAGCACCTTCTCCATTTGGACCAGGTAGCATTCCCATTTCCATCAAAAAAGGGGCCAGGAGGACAAGCTATTCCCCTTGTCTCCCAGGGCAACCTCACCCATGTGGTGGATGAGCTTTGGGTAACAGCTTACCCTTTAAGGACCCTGCCACCCATCCTAGTATTAACTTTGGCTGATATTAGTATAGCAAATCAAACGGATTTGTAACAAGCTTTCAGATAGTCAGCATTCTCAAGGGATGAAGGGTTTGGGACTATCAGGCCTTGATGCTGAAGGCTCATTACCCTCAATCTTGTTCAAACCCTTTATCCCTAGAGAATGCTGACTATCTGAAAGCTCGGTACAAATCCTTTTGATTTGCCATACTAATATCAGCCAAAGTTAATACTAGGATGGGTGGCAGGGTCCTTAAAGGGTAAGCTGTTACCCAAAGCTCATCCACCACATTGGTGAGGTTGCCCTGGGAGACAAGGGGAACAGCTTGTATTCTTGGCCCCTCTTTTGATGGAATGGGAATACCACCTGGTCTAAATGGAGAGGGCACTCCCCCAGACTTATAGCATCTCTAATACATTCAAATTCTGATTTTGGGATTGTCCCTATGGTCCCTGACCATGGTTATGTCCCATGGAACAGTATGTTCACCTGCCTGGATATAACTAGGCCATATAGATTTAGTAAAATATTTGATAGTGTCTGAATGGAAGCAGGGGTAATCCACCTGAACCCTCAGGTTAGATCTTTTTCAAAATTTTGATAGTGTGTTCAACCCTTAGATCTCTCCCTTGGCATTAAAGGTTGGTAGCCCCAAAGCATACCCCCTTTTATTCCCTATCACGTTTATAAGGCAGTCATCTCCAACAGGTTCTGCTGTCACACTATATTCTAGGTTGACTTTTTTATTAAACCATTTTTCTCTAATCACTGTGGTGTCTGTCTGTGGTGTAATCTTGCAATTGATTTTTAACTACCTACTAGACTAGCTAGAGCTTTATAAATTTGGCCCACATATGTATCTCCCATGACAAGACATTTACTCATTGAAAATTTAATTTTTGTACTCAAAGTAAAAAGGTTTGAATGTAACAAGTGAAAATCCTATACATTTTTGATGGTAGTCAGTTTATTGTTACAGCTAAGCGGTTTGATATTTGGTTGTTTTGAGTTTTAAGTTAACTAACTTTTTGACTAGCTAGAGTTTTTAAAATTTTGCATACTTATGTATTACCCATGATAATACAATAAGACATTGAATTTTTTAAAAAAAGAACCTCCTTTAAAAAATCTTAAAAAAGTATGAAATAATCAAGAAATTATGAATCCTCAATAAAACCTTTTTTTGAAGTTATTGCCATCTTTCAACCTGACTTATAGAATTTTGCTTACAAATACAATTTATATCTTATGTCTGGATTGGGTCCAAATGTAAACTATAAGCAACTTAGAATATTCAGTGCTGAGTATATATATTATAAATGCCCATTATAAGTCAGTTAAAATATGGTGCCAACTTCAAAATGGGTCTTATTGAGGATTCATAATTGCTTGATTATTTCATACTTTTTAAAGCTTTTTTAAAGGAGTTTCTTTTTTCCCCAACTTTTTTCTAGAAGTTTCTTTTTTCCCAAAAAACTTTACCCCCAGTTATTTTTCCCCCAAAAAAATTGTTGCATCTTTAAAAGTGGCTCTTTTTCCTACTTTTATTAAATATTGCCATCTTTATATATCCTTTTTGACCCCTTACTATTTCTCTATAAAAATAAAACTCATTGTATATATATATTATATATAGTATCTTATAAAAAATATACCAATAATTTATTTTATTAAATTTAGTTGATTTTATTAATCAAATTACATCAAATTTACTGATCATCATCTACAATACTTCATTTTATTAAATTTTGATGATTTTATTGGTCAACGTATGCTGAATTTACTGATCGCCATCTACAGTAATTCATTTTATTAGATCTGGTTGCTTTTGTTAGTCAATCTATGGTAAATTTATTGATTGCTATCTAAAATAAGTCATTTTATCAAATTTAGATGATTTTATTGGTCAAATTGTGCAAAAACGATAGCCATCTATGATGATTTAAGCTCGTCCCGCTATGAGCTCAAACTGACTGAATTTTGACCATACCCCCAGCCATAGGACATATCAAAAGTGCTTCGAAGCTATCGCTTCACCGATGCCGGAATTAAGTTTATCCGGAGTTGTATTAGTCCCACAAGTGTCCATCGTTTCCGAGCCCATTTTGGTATACTTACAAAATTAATGGTCAGGTACTTGACCAATACTTACAAAAGTAAAATGAGAACTAAATTGGAGCATCCTCAATTTTCGGAGATGATCATCCAAATTGGTCCAATATTTTTCAGAGTTATGCGCGAACAAACATAGAAAAAAACATACGTACAGGTCGAATTGATAATCTCCTTTTTCAAAGTTGGTTAAAAATGGTGAAAGTTGTGCATTTTGTTAAACCTTTTTTAAAGCGTTTTAAACCAGTTTATACTATCTCGCTTCTTATCGTTTTAGAAGTAGATTCAACCTTGGGATAGGTGATTATCGTCAGTTCAACGTGCGGCCTCGCTTTTAAGTTCAAGCTACCCAAATTGAGTTTTCAACCTTTGTTTAACTAAACCAAACAGCTCTGAGGTCAACGACTACGACTCGAAGTTTTAATTGCTATAGCACCTTTGAAGGATTGCTTGGAGAAGGTATGGACCGTATCCCCGGTTTCGCAACCGCATGCGACCAGCTGATTCTGACCCAAGCCATCTACACCAACGTTTTCCTGATCCGTAACGGTCAGGTAAACCTTACCTCGTTTAGGGTATTCGTTTCAAGTTTTTTTAAAAGTTGGGCTTAAGCGTAAATCTTGGTTAGTTTGGGTAAATTAAGTTGTTAGGTTTGCTCAATGGGTTGTTAAATCACGGTACATAAAACTTACGGTTAGGGTTTTGCTGACGTTACAAAGTTTATACACTGTTGGTAAGTATCCGTTACGATAAAAGGTTAAGAAACGTTGGGTTAACCTCGGGAGTCTGTTCAACCTTGGTGACTAGGGTTTGTTAAGACCTTTTAGTATATAAAGAGGGAAATTGCGTTTTGCAATGAGGGTTAACCATTGTTGAAATTATGGATTTTACCCGCTTTAAAGTATCTGTCATGCGAATTATATGGTTCACGTACAAGCTTTGAATGGCGTGTTGGGTTGATAGCTTAGAAAGATTTGAATTCAGTTTGAGTTGATAACCTGGGTTGATACCGGCCAGGTTAGGCTTGTGGGTAGATTTAAATAGCAACCACCCTTATTTGCACGTTCAGAAGCCATTTTTCAAAGTGGTGAGATAACATATGTGGTTACATCCAAGCTTCTGGCTTACGTTATTCAACAATGGATACGGATTTATGATCTATGACGGCTGAACGAGTGACTTGGGTGTAGGTGGTCTTCACGTCAGCTAGCGCTGTTCCCAGGGTAGGTCTTTTTAGAAGTTTTCTAATGCGGTACTAGCCTTGATCTAATTCCAAGGCGCTATTCAATTCCAACAGCCAATATTTTAGTATCTAATCTGCTTTTTTGACATGTTCAGAAGACTTATATAACGGCGGCTTATAACACTTTAAATCCCTTATAGCCCATGGATTCTTTATTTGATGTCAATTTGCTTGTGCTTAGGGAATTAGTTTATTTCATGGTTTGTTCAAAGCTTGATAAAACTTTAAACTGGCAAACCAAAGTACCCATGATTTTGGGATACGGTTACTCGACCAGACTCATTCATATTAAGGGTTCTTGTTAGAATAATCTTTATTTAGTACGACGTGTTTTAGATTTTATTTGGCGCATGATTTGGCTTGACAAACCTATCACAGTTGATGTTTTTATCAAGTTTTCAACTCGGGCATCTGTAGTTTTAAAGCTTGCATAACTTTTAAAAGCATCTGTAGCTCTAAAGTTTGCATAACTTTTAAAAGTTTTTAAAGTGGTAGTTGATTTATATCTTAGATAGCTAGCTCTAATAGTTGGCCACAGGTCAGTAGTAATTTTATAGCGCTTTCTAAATGGTGTCTCTTATATACTTGGGTATTTAATGTCGGCGAGGAGGTTCAGTCAGTACTCACTTAAAGCACAAGCTAAACATTTTGTTTCATCAATGAATTACCCTTTTAGCTGGATTGTATATAGGAGATAAAGTCAAGGTACAGTAGCTAATCTAGTCAAGTTGTAGAGACTAGACTTTAGTGTTGGTACTGTGGATTTTGTTTAGTTTTGTCGCAGGATTCCTTCTTGTTAAGTCATAGGTTAAATGTTTAGTAAAGTGTTTAATCAATAGCGAATCTTTTCAGGTTTAAACTAAAAGAATATCTACGGCAAAGGCTCCTATAGCAAGGAAGATAGGGGGTGATTTTTTATGAGTAGGTTCTGCCACTAAGCAGACACCCATCTAATTTCTTATCCCCACATTTTTCTACCGTTTAAAGGTGGGCTAGAGGTTGAATAGCTGACATAATTTTGTTTTATGGCGATGTGTTAAACGGCTTATATTATTTCTAGAAGTTGTTCTGCTATAAATTGCCGCAGTATAAAGGATAGAGTTATAGCACAATAGATTGTGAGTAGCTAGTATCTTACTTTAGTGGGATTTTATCGGTTACCCGTCGCTATCATTTTTTTGAATTGGTACGTGGGTTTGGGCTAAATTTAAATTAAAGTATAAAAACTAAAAGCTGTCTCCTTACGTTTTAAGGATATAAGGTGTTAGGCTGACTTTTAAAACTTTAATAGAAAACCGAGCCAGTAAATAGCAAGCGTCAAACCACTTTTTACATCTGCAAGTTAGCACCAGTATCGTATGCCAATGTTACGTCTTTATGGCGGTTTAGAACCTTATTAAGATAGCGCTGGTTAGTTTGGGGCATAACCTAGCATGTTTAGTTCTATATCTAATTTGGCGTGAGCTCTAGAACTCTCAAACTTCAGATAAACCTGTTATGGATGATATTAGGTTTAAGTAGAACACATGGAGGTGTAGCGCAACTGTCGGCCCAGCCTTTTATTGTAGTGATACCATCCACAATAGAAAAATCAAAGAAAACTAAAAGTAACCTATGGTTTGTAGAATGTTGAAAGGTATAGGGTTGGGCATTGCAATTTTTAAAGTTTAACCGTATAAAATTCAAACTTTGGTGTGAGGGTTAACCGATTAACCAGAATGGGGTTGGATTCACGTTTTGCTTACTTTACATCGTATGGATTAAATTTTAATGGCCTGCCTACATATTAACTCAATATAAAAATCAGATCCTTCTTGGATACAAAAAGCGAGGGTTTGGCAAGGGGAAGTGGAACGGGTTTGGCGGCAAGGTCCAAGCGGGGGAGACGATCGAAGCTGCGGCGTTACGGGAAGTTAAGGTAAGATTAAGCTACTTTAAGGTTAATCGAAATTAGGAGGAAGCTGGTATTGAGATTAAGAGGATGGAGAGAATAGGGTTGCTCGAGTTCGTCTTCTCGGGGAGAACTCAAGCTTTGGTAACCCACCTGTTTTTGGCAACCGAGTATCTTGGGAGCGTGACGGAGTAAGTTGATAAATATTTTAAAAATCTTAATTTACGAATGCTTAATCTGCGTTTAGGTCGGACGAAATGCTACCTGATTGGTTTCCCAGCTCAACCGATGCCATCCCCTTCGAATCCATGTGGAGTGACGATCGGTTTTGGTTCCCATACCTGTTGAGAGGGCAGAAATTCGTTGGGAAGTTTTATCTGGATGGTAAGGATGAGGCTACCATCCTCGGGGCTACTTTGGACTCCGTTGATTCTCTATAACGCGCTAAATAGAAAATTAAATTAGATTGTAAAAACTATATAACTAATACTTTAATATGGCATTACTAGTCATCTTGGTTAAATTTAGTTAAATGGTTTTGTTGGTAAAATACCTCGTAAGTTTCAATTTTTACTTGCTTTCAGCTGCAATTTTACCTTTATTGGAAACATAAGTGTTACATCCTTTAATATACTCTTTAAAATGGTTGCCATATTCTAAACTATATTTGTCCTTTAACGCTTCATGCCTTAATTGAATAGCCTTGTTATACAAAACTTTATATTTTAGATCAAGTCTAAGTTGCTAGATTATTTTTTTAAGATAGCTTTGGATTATTCACTATTTGGCTGAGTGCAACAACTTATCCTGAATCATAGTTATTGTCAATACTTTTGCAGCTGTTACTTCTACAAAAATTAATGATCCCATCCTGTTTGTCACCATACGCCTACCATCTAAGCATCCATTTTTTAATTTTAGTCCACTTTGCAACTGTTTTTGCCGCAATTGTAGATTTAGAGTACACTAAAGTAAGCGCACCTAGTCTTATACACTTTCCCTTATTCGGAATAATTACTTTTTAATTTAAACAGCTAGTTTACATTACAACTAGGTAACACTTACCTATGGCACTATGTCACAAGCTTGTTCCTAAAAACCTTCTTAAATTTTAGGATGCGATTGTTAAAAATTTAAAAAAGTTGAACTACGGAAAACTGCTTCGTTCACTAAATCACACTTCTTTCAATTTAGCAAGCATCTCCTATGGGCTATATTTAGAGTGAAGTTTAGCACCTTCTAATGCGCCTCGTTTTTAAAGGCTTTAGTATGGTGCATGATATACTAGCCTATAATATCAACCTTACTTGTACGCTATAACCTTTAAAGCAACAGACATCTAACCATCTAAAGGCCAACTTCACTCCTTTGTAATATCTCAGTTAATGTATATGTTGATAAATCTACTACAAATCTAAAACTACACTCCTGACTTTCCCTAGAAGTCAAAATTCTAAAAAATCTGGAGTAAGCTTGCCTTTGTAACACACAGGTTCTTGCCAATATGTGACAAATAAGTTGAGCAGCACCATGTCACCGACCACGTGACTGATAGTACTGCGGAGAACCACCCTCTCACCCATGCACCATTCCCCGAATTTTCAATGCATTCGCAGACTAGAGTCCTGGCGATGCTGCAAGTGAGCAGTAAGGCCTGCCCCCACGATAGTGCCACAAACGAGGCCAAAGCCTGGCCTAGCTCACTTGCGGAGCTCATGGTTTGGGTTATTCTTAAACAAATTTCTTATATAAATAAACTTCTTTTTTAAAGCATACAAACTGAAACTTTTATTGTGCTTTTCCGATTGAGAAAATGAAACTGTATTTGCAGTTGCCATTTTCTCGTTTTTAAAGCATTACTCATGAGTTTAATATATATACTCTAAATCAAGCTCTCGAGCAATAACCACACTTTTGCATGTGCAAATCTCAAGTCCCACATAATGAAAACTCAGAGGATTTGAGATATCTGGTGTTCAATACGCTGTATCAACCCTCGTTTGCAAACCCCTGAATTTTTACCTATGACTTCTGTTATGAGTAGTTCTCATGATTGGTCCAACTTCTGAAATCTGACCTCTGAATTCGTGCATGAATTTGAACCGATAATTATGAGGTTGATGTGTGGATCTGGCTGGCCCCAATCCATCATATCACCCCCCTGTGAATCCAAAAACTCTTGGATCTTGTCAGGGCAGCGTGCACACTCCATGGGTGTTTACCAGGTTGCTTCCTCCACAAAATATCCCTTCCATTTTACCAGAAATTGCTGGTGAGCCCTAACCTGATGCTCCTTCAGGATCTGCTTGACCTATATTCCTGGTTGTTCTCTCATGGGTTCAATGAACCAGGCCGCTCTGGTCCTTGCCCTCAGAATCCTCAAAGCTGAGACCCATGGATAACTGGATGGGCTTTTGACCCTTCCAAGAGGTCCAATTCAAATGCTACCTTGTTAATACCCCAGATCACCCTATATGGGCCTAAGAACTTTGGTCCGAGTTTCCAGCTCTTCACTGGTACTGCATAATTCTTTGCCACCACCAGTACCCAATCCCCTGGAGCAAATGATGGGTCTGGTGCTCTTTGTCAATCCACATACCATTTTTACCATGCTGTGGTATGCTCCAGGTTGGTTCACAATTTCCTTCCAATCTCATCCATTCTTTGGGATAATTTGTCACCCCCTGGCATACTCCTCCATTTAATCCCCATCCAATGCCAGATTGAATCCATGATTAGCAAAGAATGGTGACATTCCAGTTGACAATTGGTGTTGGTTATTGTAAGCAAACTGAGTGAGTCAAATCCATGTAACCCAATCATCCTACCAGTCAGAGACATAGCATCAGAGGTATTGCTCCAGTATTCGGTTTACCCTTTCTGTTTGCCCATCAGACTGGGGATGGTATGCCGAGGCCCTACATGGGCAACTTTTTAATTTACCAGGCAGGCTAAACCAGAACTTTGATACAAATTGGGGGTCACAATCTGAATTGATCTCTGCTGGTAGGCCATTGTCAGGATTTTAACCAGATGAATCCTTCCAATAGTATCCAAATTAGGGGTTTTAATTAGTCAGGTGTAATTGCCAGCTAATCACCTAGTTTGATACTACTTAACATTTTAAGTTTAATCGAGTTTAGGTTTGGCGGGAGCTGCATTCATTTCCAAAATGCCATCTGAAGATCGTTGTGGGAGTTGCCAGTGGAAAGCCAATGAATCTGTTATGAATCATCCAAAATGGTTCCACTGACTAATTTGGAGCACTGGCGACTCATGCCAAGGATGCTTGAATTCCTATTCAATAGTGAGTTTATATGCAATCAACCAGCGACTTATGCTGAGGATGGAATTTTACTAATATTAATTTGGTGATCAGATGAGCAGATCTAAGATGGAATCACTATGAAGTATGAATGAAGAGTTTACAATCTGATGAAGTTTGGAATCAAGAGGCCAATGGGTTTTCCAGCAGATGATTGGCCAAAGAGTACTTGGGCGCAGTAGCCCTGAAAGTAGTATAAATAGTTGTTCATTCCCTCCTAATAAACATCTCTCATTTGCCCATATTTCCTGTTTGTTTGAAGCAGCTTGGTGCAACTAGAGTGGGAAAGGTGGGATAGGAGATCCCCAAAGGTGCAGGTGATTACGCCTGGAGTGGCCAGTGCTGCCAGCTCCCATACTCCTCCTTATGAGGAACCAGTGGGAACCTGGCCAGCTGGCTACCAGCGGATGAGCTGACAAGCTGCCAACCCTAGTGGGGTGCAGCGCGGGAGGTGCCATAGCTGCCCAAGGAGGGGGATGGACTCGCTGGGGCATGCCCAGATGGGTTGGTGAAGGGTCATGAGGGTGTGGCAGTGCAGAAGTGCCTGATCCACCCAGGAAGGGAGCAGGACTTTCTGGGGCACATGCCGAGGATGCCTGGGGCTAAAGGTGAAGCTGTTAGTGGTTATTTGGTAGGTTGGATGCAGGACTTATAAAGGTTAGTACACCAATGAAGGCAAAACAGCAAAGGGCCACCAGTCTTCATACTGGTTGGCCTGGCACACTAGCAGAGCCCAGGGTCAATTTTGTGACATTGGTGCTCACTACAGGGGGTTCTGCGAGTGGGCTGCTTGAGTAGTTGGAGGTTTTGGTTATGGAGTGGCTTTTGCTACTGGTTAAGACCAGCACTCCTTTGTGAGGGCGCTGGGAGGTCTTGACCCACCATTGGGGTGGGTCATGAAGAAGTATATCATCTGGTTAAGTAAAGGGCAATGTCAGGATTTTAACCAGATGAATCCTTCTGATAGTATCCAAATTAGGGATTTTGGTTAGTCAGGCGTAATTGCCAGCTTATCGCCTAGTTTGATATTATTTAATGTTATATATTTAATCAAGTTTAGGTCTGACGGAAGCTGCATTTGCTGCCAAAATGCTATCCAAAGATCGTTGTAGGAGTTTCCAGCGGAAAGCTGATGAATCCGTTATGAATTGGCCAAAATGGTTCCATCATCTAATTTGGAGCACTGGCAACTCATGCCAAAGATGCTTGAATTCCTATTTATTTACAATTTTATATATGATTGACCAGCGACTTATTCTGAGGATGGATTGATCTGATATTAATTTGGTGATCAGTGAGCAGATCTGGAGGGAATCACTATGAATATGAATGAATAGAGTCTCTGATCTGATAGAGAGTTGTGGCATCAAGAGGCTGATGGGTTTTCCAGCAGATGATTGGCCAAAGAGTACTTGGGCGCAGTAGCCCTGAAAGTAGTATAAATAGTTGTTCATTCCTCCTAATAAACATCTCTCATTTGCTCATCTTTACTGTTTGTTTGAAGTAGCTTAGTGCAACTAGAGTGGGGAAGGTGGTATAGGAGATCCCTAAAAGGCGCGGGTGATCACGCATGGAGTGGACAGCACTGCCAGCTTGCATACCTCCTCCTTATGAGGAACCAGTGGGAACCTGGACAGCTGGCTACCAGTGGGTGAGCTGCATAGCCACCAACCCTAGCGGGGTGCAGCACAGGAGGCGCCATAGTCGCCCAATAAGGGGGATGGACTCACCAGGGCATGCCCAGATGGGTTGGTGAAGGGTCACAAGGGTGGGGCAGCACGGGAGTGCCTGAGCCACCCAGAAAGGGGGAAGGACTTACCGGGGCACACGCCAAGGACGCCTGGGGCTAAAGGCAAAGCCATTGGTGGTTAGTTGGTAGGTTGGACACAGGACTTATAGGTGTTGGTATGCCAATGAAGGCGAAATAGCAAAGGGCCGCCAGTCTTCATACTGGTTGGCCTGGCACACTAGCGGAGCCCATGGTTGATTTTGTGACAGCCATGATGGGCAAATATCTCATTAATAAAAATCCTTGTGGTATCCTTGGCTGAGAATTTGAGGTACATGGGAAAAACTTGGCATACTTTGTTTTCTGTTTGACAACAACAATTATCGCATCTTTCCCCTGGATCTTAGGTAACCCTGTAATTAAAATCCACGCTGACTGACCCCCATGGTTAATTTGGAATCTGGAGTGGGACTAACTTACCTGCAGGTTGCTTTTGCAAGGGCTTTGAGCGTGCACAAATCAAGCACTCTGCCACATATTTTTTATATCTTTTTGTAGTCCATACCAGGAATACTTCCAGTGCATCAAGTCAATCATCTTCTCAACCCCATATGTCCCACCAGCAGGTGGTCATGCAATGTCTGCAGCACTTCCCACTGCAGTGATAGGTTTGGAACCCATATTTGCGAGTCATGATATATTATTCCATTTTTCCTTCCATATGTATGATGCAGGCTGTGCCACTAGCCCTCTGCTGTTTCCACCCATAACTGTCACCTGAATGGAGACCTCCTTTGCTTTCTCTAGATCTCCCTTTCCAGTTCATCCTCCTCACTCACCATCATGGCGAATTGGTCTTCCTGGAGCATGGTTGCTGTGCTGTACTTCTCCAACTCATCCTTCTCATATGCTAGCCCTGCATCCTGGCTCAACCAAATGGAAATGGTGTTAATGGCTCTCAGATGGTATTCCACTCGGAAATCATAATTAGCCAGCTCCACATGTCAACGTGCTTGGCGCTGATTTATTTTTCTGGGCTCTTGGTAATATTCCAGTGCCTGATGGTCTGTGCATACTACAAAGGGGTGACAGGCGTACAACAAGTGGTGCTGCCACTCCTGAAGCGCCGCAACCACTGCCAGTAGCTCTTTGTTGTATATCAGGTAATTTGTTTCTGCAGGGATCATTTTCCTAATAAAATCACACCAGGTGCTCCAACCCATCTTCCCCCTTCTGAAGGAGTACCACTCCCAATGCAAAATTTGAGGCATCTGTTTCCACCACATAAGGTTTTTCCAGATCTGGATGGGCAAGGAATGGCGCTAAAATGAGCTTCTCTTTATGCAGGTTGAATTCCCGCTCCTCTTCTTCCCCCCATACAAATGGTACCTTCTGTGTCAGTTACATAAGTGGCAAGGCCAAATCTGATAGATTCTTGATGAACTACCTGAGGATATTTACCATCCCCAGAAAACTTCTCACCCTTGTCTAATCAGTTGAAGCCTTCCATGCGTGCACCGCCTGGATCTTATCAGGGAATTTTCCCAGGCCTTTCCCAAATATCACATTTCCTAGGAACCTGACTGACTCTCAGTTAAACTCACATTTTGAAGGCTTTAGATATAATCATGCCTCAGCCAATGCCTTCAGGGCCTCCAGCACATCCTGTACATGAGCCCCCTTGGAACGTGAGAACACTAGGATGTCATCCATATAAGCGATACAATACTGGCCAATCACTGATAGAGTACTTGTTCAATCATTCATTGAAATACTGTTGGGGCATTTTACAGCCCAAATGACATGACTCGGTATTGGAACATCCCAAGGTGGCACTTGAACGCTGTGTATCTTTGGTGCTCCAGCCTCACAGGTACCTGGTTGAAAGCATCTGCCAAATTGAGCTTAGTAAAAATTTTGCATTCTGTGACCATCGGCAAGATATCCTCCATTAGCAGCATTAGGTAAGGGTCCAGTTCCATGAACTCATTTAACCTCCAATAGTCTATGCATGACCATAACTCTCCACTTGCCTTAGGCACTAACAACACCAGAGATACCACAGCCAATTTTGATGGCTCAATCAAACCTTTGCTCAACATTGAACTCACGTGGTCCTCCAATGCAGCTTTGGCTCATTCATTCAACGGATAGACTGAGCAACCACAAGGAAGTTTGGATCCTTCCTTAAACTGAAAAGAGAATGTGAATGGCCCAGTGGGGGAAAATGGAAAATTTTTCTTTGGAACAAAAATCCCTACAAAATCTTGGTATTCTGCAGTTAAGACCTCTTCCTGCATGGCCCTCAGGGTTTGAGGCTCATCTAACTTCTGGTTTCCCACTAACAGACTCCACTTCATTGGTGAGCCACTCCTGGGGTACAGGGTAATGGTACTGGAAGGTACATTGATCTGGGATCTGAACTGATGCCACCATTGCATCTCAAACACTACTGGATGGGTCAGGTTATCAATTGCACAAAACTGCATCCAAAAACTGATTGGGGTCTGCTGTACCTTCACCAAAGGGCATATGCGCCATGATGGCGCCCTCCGTGAGGCATCAGCAAAAACCACCACTGGTCCTTCCTTCACCTGCAGCTATAAACGCTCTGCCAATGCCAGTTTAAAATAGTTCTCTTTTGCCCAGTATCTATCAGGGCAATTGCCCTTTCCATTCCCCCATTGTATGCAGCTCTTTGGGGATAAACAGTCAAGAATATAGCAAAAAAGGCAATTTATTTTTGGATGAGTCTTTCACTTGCGAATTGGCTGATGAAAACTTTGACATATTCCCTTGGCGCCCTCCCCCTTGATCATTTCCCACGTTTCTTGGGGATGGGTGCCACCCCCTTGACTGGAACAGCCACTTGCCAGGAATTGTCCCTTTCAAGGTGACATTGATTCCTTCCGCCAGTCCCATGCCATTCTAATTGTTTTTTTTGACTTGAACTACTTAAGCCACTTCCTCCCTCAGCGTTGCTTGGACCTTTGCTGCCGCCAAAGCTGCTAGAAAATCTGGCTTTAACCCCTGGCGGAACATTCATGAGGACTAAAATCTGTAACCTGTGCCACTTTTGCCAATGAATGGAAGACCCGCACATACTCCTCTACAGAGCTATGGCCCTGGCTGACTGATAATATGCTGACCAGGCCTCATCTTTTGCTTCATCCAGACATGCCACCCGGTCAATCATTTCCACGCACCCCTCCATGGAATTTGCAAACAGTCCTGTTCATCGATGAGTTCCTGGAACCATTCCACTAATTATGGAGGTAATGCATCCACCACCTGGGCTAGTTTGAGCGCAAGAGGGGATACCCCCGTCACCTGCACCAACCATGCCTGGAACCAGATCCGTGCCATTACCTGATGAAGTTTATCTAATGCCTCCATGGATAATACCACACGCCCAGTATGTGTTTTTGGCTTTGTCTGAACCACTTTGGTTTGCTGAGCTATTGTCCCCCATAATTGTCCTACTTTGCATAGCAAAAATGCCAACAAAAATCTTACCATAACCACAGTTAAGAGATGTCAGTTCCATTTCTCCCCGCTGGTAACCACTGCTTCTTCCCGGGGCCCCCACAAGACAGAAAGGAAGGTATTTGAGTTTCGTTTTATGTAACGCACAGGTTCTTGCCAATACTTGCAAATGAGTTGGGCAGCACCAGACATGTCACCGACCACATGACTGATAGTCCTGCAGAGAACCACCTTCTCACCTATGCACTATTCCCCAAATTTTCAATGCATTTGCAGACTAGAGTCCCAGCAATGCTGCAAGCAAGCAGTAAGGTCTGTCCCCATAATAGTGCCACGAACAAGGCTAAAGCCTGGCCTAGCTCACTTGCAGAGCTCATGATTTGGGTTATTCTTATCAAAATATTTTATATAAACAGACTTTTTTAAAGCAAGCAAACTTAAACTTGAATTGTGTTTTTCCAATTGAAAAGATGAAACTATATTTGCAGTTGCCATTTTCTTATTTTTTAAAGCATTACTCACAAGTTTAATATATACTCTAGATTAAGCTCTCAAGCAATAACCACACTTTTGCACATGTAAATCTTGATTCTCACATAATGAAAACTCGGAGGATCTGAGATACTGGGCATTATATACCAGATCAATCCTCGTTCACAAATCCCCAAATTCATACCTATGACACCCATTATGAGTGGTTCTCATGATTGGTCTGAATTCTAAAATCTGACCTCTGAATTTGTGCATGAATTCTAACCAATATTTATGAGGTCGATGTGCAGATCTGGCTGTCCCCAATCTGTCACAGACTTTAAGACTAACTTTGGTTATATAACCTACCAATAGTTAAACTAATTTATATCAACATCTAGATTCAGTTTTTGGACACTGAAATTCAACGCTTTTATCTCTTCTTCATCATCCCCTTATCACATTAGCCAATTATAGATTTGGCACCTGAGGCTATAAAGCAGGGGTTCTCTGTATACCTGAATTGATGGGTTATGCCTCTCTTGTATCATAAAGATCTAACATCATATAGCAAGTTTATACTCTGCGGTCACCTTGGATATAATAATCTTCTTACATCTATCAGCAAACGTGTACTATACTATATCTAGGCAATTGTATTAGTATCAGTTTATAGTAATCTGTAATATGTTATGAGCTATGTGTACTGATTAGGCCTCCCAAAGGTAAGCCGTCATTTAATATTTGAACCCAGCTGAAATAGGGTCACCTCAATCTAATGGCAAAAGGTAAGTGTTGACCTTAAGATTCTGTTTGGGTGATAATTTAATGAACGGAATCACCTAGATTTCCATTTGCCAGAAGCCTTACAATTAGCGGAGTAAATTGATGCCAAAATAGGTCTGGCAGCCAAGTTGGAACACCGAGGTAAGCCGTTAGAGTTATATAATACCTACCCATCTATACCCTCAAAATTTGGGTTAAATCTCAAATGTGAAAAAGAACAGGTAGGCGAGGATGCAAACCCCCAAAGTGACCCTTATTTTTTAATGTAATGAAAGATTGAGTGATATGGTCCCTGACATTTCTCTGACATTGCAAGCGCAACAAGAAAAAAAAAACAGAGCCACCAGGGAGGGCCATTGCCCAGAAGCTAAAGGTTTTGTTCACATGACGAAAACTTGTTCAATCCTGACATTTAAGGTAAGGCATGTGCCTAGATGGCCATGAGATTCAGAATTCTGAACTGGGGTTCAGAATGGTGCAGGCTCAACCTTTTAAGGCAACCCTTTTGGGAGCCCTTTTCAGGCCATACCTTAAGCTCTTTGAGCCTAAAGAATGGCTCAGGGAGGGCACAACCCTGGCGCTGAGCTGACCTCAGCCAGAAATCCCCAGGTGTTTTGACTTGAGATTCAGAATCTGAATTCTGAGTCAAAATGGGACAAACGGTTTGAACTGTATTATCACAGATGGCAGGTTGTGCACTGCTAGCCATGGTGTGGTAAGCTCCCTACTCTCAGCCCTGCCTCTAGTTGCCAAGTAAGGGAACCCCCCAATGTTTGTCAGTTGGCAGATCTAATGAGCCCAACGTCCAGCTGAGGTACAGGAGGGTGGTGATAATACTACCTGGCCTCTTGTCACCTGTGCACCTCAAGGAGCATCATATGGCTCTATTGGCATCTTATATCAGATCAAGGTGTGGGAAGGACAAAGAAACCTCTAAACCAGACTTTTTCACCTATAGCAGCCTCTAAGAGCACATATCTGTTGATCAATTGGTGTGAACTAGGCACTGATACTGAGGGGTTCTAGGTGGTCATCAACCACTATGGATAAATATAGTCTATTTATACTGAAGTTATTTTAGAATAAAATATAGATAAGAAATTGGTTTAATTTGACTTTGGTTGGCTCAGGCGTAAGATTATAGAATTAGAACTGGGTGCCATGGTATTGCTACTATATCATTTGAATGGACTGTTAAGTAATTATTGGATCATATAGCATGGAAGCTTAATTGCTCCCAGCATCATTGGGTGGGGAGAGCCAAGGTAAACAAAGTAATAAAAGTAAAGTTTTTAAAATAATAATCCAAGTTCTAAAAATCTAAATTTGGATTGCAACCATTGAAACATGTAAATTCCCAATTACCACTACATCATGTAAGTAGTATTTAAGCACTAGGTGTTCCCACCCTAAAGGGTATACACCAATCCTTACATTATTTAAGTTATACACGTGCAAACTATCATTTTTGTCTTACTTTATACTATTAAGATAATCTAGGTGAAGGGATTTGATTTTGCTCATATCATATCTAAAGTTTTTGGCAACGATCATATAGATTAGAATGTTGACTACATTGATATTTCATTATAATTTACTTTGCAAATGGCCGTCAAGCCTATAATAGCTCAAGTTAGGATGCTTATCTATAGCAATTGATACTGAGTATATAAAGACTAAAAACCACCTATGTTATATACCTTTAACATCCAAAGCTTGAAACTTCTTTGCCACTTTGCTTGGTGGCCCAGGCTTAATTAGGTTTTGTAGGTTTGGTAAGTTATACTTTAATTGACACCGTAGGTTTGACGTTTGCTATCTTTACGGCACTTTTATATAATTAAGAGAAGATAATGTAGTTTTTAGCTAGTTTGATCGCCGATTTATTGTATAATTAAGTGCTTATAAAGTATATAGCTCAATTGGGTAACGGTTCATTAAAAAGTAAGTAAATATGTGCCTCATGGTAGTATTGAGGTAAGTTAGTGCTTAGTTTACCTAGTATAGGCTTAGCATTACACCAACAGGTGAGCTGACTTGATTAATAACTGTAATTTTAATAACAGTCATAAGAGATGAACCATAGTGCAATCAGTAAAGTTATTGAAGTTTGATCTATATTTGAGTAAATTATAACCTCCTCAGTCTGTAAAATTGATTTTTTATCATGGTATATGGAAGCTAAAAAAGTAGGAAGGCTGTTAGTATATAATGGGTATCAGATACCAAAGTATTGGACACAATGGAAAGAATATCAATCAATCAAAACTACAAGAAATTTGACGCCCAGACCAGAAAAAGGGGATTCAAGAAAGACCTTTGATTTATAATACAGAAAAATCAACAGTGGGTAAGACTCAACTCAATACTAGGAAAATTCCATCACACTGACTTAATCCCAAAAGACCCAAGACAAAATCCTGACTACCCAAAGCAATGGATTACCCAAATGTCAGGGTATTACTATATCAGATGACATATGAGTTAGTAAACTAATTCATACCCTCAAAATGATAAGCATCTGGATACTACCCAATGATCGGCTTACATGATACCAAGTCTAATCATATTTGGGTTATTCATGGCACATTTATCACCTATAGAAACTTATCTACAAAGGCATTAATGAACCTGGAATTAATATTGATGAATAGCCTTGATTCAGATAGCCCCCCTCCTCCATTAATTATATATTGTTCATTTTCCTTATAGAGATTATAATGTTATAAGTAACATATAAAGACCTTAAAGATATTTTCTAATAAAGCTACGCCTTTTATTTAAATATAAATTTAAATTTATTGCAGGGAAGGCCGACCATGGGATGGACACTTCCGAATATGACTCAGGACAGATAAACTTAGTACCGGGGGAGGCACCCCAGAGAAGCGATGCTATCTCTTGTTGCCAGCGGGAACGCCACTTATGGGGAGGGGGAGGGGACGTGAAGGGGCCGTAGCCACTATTGAGCACGTGTGGAGGAAGGGGTCTGATTTGATGAACCAGACTGGGAACCAGGAGGAGACCAGCTGTCGGTGATGTGGTGGGAGGTATCCAAACATCCACACTTGAAAGTGGTCCACCAAATGAGACCGGAATCTGTGGACAGTTTCTGGGAGGGTGGGGGTGGAGCCTGCGATGGCATCTAAGACAATCGTGTGGATGGTCCACATGGCGATTGCAACCACCAGAGCACGGAGGGAGGGTGGAAGGGAGGAGGCCATTGATAGAGCAAACATATCACTTGACAGACTGAAGGGATGCGTTTGATCCTGGCCCAGCAGACGTTGAACTTCGCGCCATATCACTTTAGAGGTGGGGCACTTCTCCAGGCGGTGGAACAGCGTTCCATACTGGTCGCACACGACACAGGATGAGTGTAAAGCATTAGAGCGCTCAGCTGTATGATACACCCGCCTCAGGCAGCGCTACACATGGGAGCAGACTTGAGGCTGCAACAGAGGGTGATGTACATATTTCCAGATTGTTTTTTGGGTCTCAATGGAATAAGGGATGTCCATTATGTCCAGGTAGTCCACCCTGGATAGGACATGGGCTGAATGGGGATCACGCCATCATGGATGGGTAGCCCCTGTACCTCTTGTGTGAACTGAGGAGAGGGGCGGCCTCTTTGGGTTGTATGTCTGCTAATACGAATTCTCCACTCTGCGCTCCGCATGGAGAGTAGGATTCGTTTGCAGTGGGTTTTAGTCCCGTGAGGACCTATGGCTGATGTGTGTGATGCGAGGTATTTCATCAGGGAGTGGGGGTTTGATGGATTGTTGAGGCCCAAGGCTTGGGAGAAGTTGGAGCGGGCTGCGCAGGACCAGTGTTGGGATGGGAGTGTAGGAGCGGTGACGGCCACAATCCAGGTGCCCAGGATCTTGGCAACATGGGCTTTGAAGTCAAGCAGGCCCATGCCACCATGATGATGAGGGCCAAACATGACCTCTAGCCGCACTGGTGGAGGGCGGCCTGACCAAAGCCATCCTTGCAGCAAGGCATACAAGGATTTGAAGAAGCTTGGGGAGAAGGGGATGGCATGGGCTCCTAACCAGACTTTGGATAGGAGCATAGAGTTGGCTAAAACAACCCTGCCAGTAAGGGAAGTAGGGTGGGCTCTGAGAGAGGCGATTCGCTTTGTCACGTTGTCCAGAATACAGCACTCCATTACTGCTGACGTGTATCCGCCTGCCTCCATCCACACGCCCAGATGGCGCACCGGTCCTATGATAGGACGTGGCATGAAGGGGAGCACCAGTGAAGCGGTGTGTGTTGAGTTAGTAAGGCGTGGACGTGGGTGAGCAGATGGGCCAGGTTGGGAACTAATTGCTGGGGCCCAGCAGTTCTGAAACCGACCAAGGAGGATGATTTCGGTTTTGGAGGCGTTCAGTGCCGCGTTGCTTACCCAGGAATATTCCTGGATGAGAGCTTCAAGCGCGCGTGCATCTTGATTATTAGACACCCCAACCACACAATCATCTGCGAATGCCAATATCTTGACTGGGGCTTGGCCTGGCACATGGACCCCAGTGAGTTGGGCATTCACATTTTGCAGTAGTGAGTCAAGGCTGAAGTTGTATAAGAGTGGGCTGAGGGGGTCCCCTTGTTGCAAACCCCTTTGAGGGTGGAATACTTCCGTTAGGAAGCCAAGGCCACGCACTGCCATTGTTGCAGATTCCGTGAGCAGCATCACCCAGTTGATGAAGTGAGGGGGATGGCGGAATTGATGGAGGCAGGCCCTTAGGTATTCCCAGTTTACTCTATCATAGGCCTTTTGTTGGTCCAATAATACAAGTGCCCCAGAGGCTGTGGACTGACATACATTAGCCACAGAGTGCACGTTATCCCAAATCAACCTTTTGGGGATGAAACCAAATTGTTCTGGGGAGATGGTGGCAGATGCTACAGTCCCTAATCGGTTAGCCATAATTTTTGTTAAAATTTTGGTGTCTGTGTTTGTTAGAGAAATGTGGCACCAGTTGGCTAAGTCAAGCTTATCCCCTTTCTTGAAGAGTGTGACAGTAAAGGCCTCACGTCTCTTGGTAGGAGGCACGTTTCCAACAGGCTTTGGTTAAGTGAGGCAAGCAGAAGTGGGGATAAATATTTGAAATATTTTTTGTAGAACTCATATGGAATGCCATCTGGGCCTGGGCATTTTCAGTTTGGCGCACCGCGAATGGCTGTCATAATTTGTTCGGAGCAATTAAATTCATTATTTCCGGGTATCAGAAAATGGTGCGGATATGAGCTTGGTTGAGAAATTCCGCCACTTTGGCTGGCTGAATTGGTTTGGCTCGGTACAACTTAGGGTAATATTTTTGCATTTTGATTGCCACTTTGGCCGGTGTATCCACAATAGAATTATCTGATCTTTGCACCTGTGTGCAGGCCACACTATGGCGTGGTGCGAAAATTTTTTTAAAGAAATATGCGGTGCACTTGTCACCTTTTGTGATGCGTGTGGCCCTGTATTAAACACAAACCTGATGTTTGTGTTGCCTTTCGAGTGCATTGAGGTGGGCAGCTGCCTCTGCCCACTTCCAGCCCCATGCAGGGCTGTATCCTGTAGCTGGAATGTTGGACTCCAAGTGTGCCAATTCTGCCAGAGCGTGCGAGATAACCACCAATGTGGCTCATGAGCATCTGGAGGAGAGATGGCGAGAGTGGCGGATGGTGTCCTCTTTGAAAGTTGCCCATGTGGAAATGGGGTCCATGCAAAACGGTGCAACAAACTTTTTCACCAAAGTTACCTCTTCCACCCACGTGGAAAATCCTGGTGATGCGAGCTCAGGGGGGGCGGATTTTGCACCAATGTGGGGCCTTAGCAACTGTGACAGGTAGGTGGTATGTTATCAAGACCAGTCGGTGGTCAGAGAATTCCATTTTCTTTGTTTTGAAGTGGGAGATGTGGGGTTGGAATTTTGCCGCATTAGAATAAGGTCAATGCGGGTCATGGACCATAATTGGACATTGTGGACATGGGGACATGTCATGTTTTTGAGCAGCGGGGAATGTCATGGCAGCGCATCCATTAACCCAAGGGTGGCCTTTAGAACGCGTAGTTCAACGTGACCCTGTGGGGCATAGGGTGAGGGAGGCCACCAGTCCATTGGTGAGGTTAGCCAACAGTTCATGTCACCAACTAGGAAAGAATGAGGGGGTAGCAGGAGGGATTTGACCAACGAGAAAAATCCCTGATGCTTGTGTGCACCGTTTGGGGCATAGATGTTGACGATTGCATGCACTACGTCAGCCCATGAGAAGGTGATGATGAGCACTCGGCCATTTAGGAATATTTCTGAGGATACGAATTTGAAAAAATTATTTTTCTGAATTAGCACCCCATAGTGCTTTGACCAAAAGGATAGGATGGGAGGAGCATTGTTTTCCAAGTTTCCTTGGAATCTCGTGAACAGTGGGACTCCTGGATGGCCAGGATATCCACGGGTAAATTGTGTTGTAAAAAACTCAGTTTCCTAGCCTGGGATGGGGAGGCCTTGAGTCCGGCGATATTCAACATCCCTAAAGTGAAGGTTTCCCCCATTGCACCTTAGGTGTGAGGGGGTGGGCCCCCGGGCCCACCAGCCTCTTCTAGGTCCCCACGGGCTTTCACAGCAGCATGGGTGTTAGCAGCAACACTATCAGAGTTTTTGTTGATTTTTGCAGAAAGAGTCGCGTTGGCTTTAGCCTTCACTTTTTGTTTTCCCAACGTCAGACAAGTTTTTTGCGGTGCAGATGAGTTTGGTGCACCGTTGAGCAGTTCAAAATTTTTTTTTTCAGTTGGGATAGGTCCCAAGTCAGTTTTGACCAGAGCTTGGGTGCAATGATTGGGTGAGATCGAGTCTCCCACCAGATCCTCAGATTGAGTGGCCCGCTCAGCATGGGCCTCCCAATCTGATTTGATGATGGATTCCCGAGTTGCTTCCACCACAAAGGTTTCCATGTCCTCCTGGCGTTGTGAGTGTGGGATAGCGGTGGCGGCCTTGGCCATTTCCTTGGCCATGGCCCTATGGGCCTGCTTAGCTTTTTCTGTTCTTGCAGGGAGATAGGATTTACCAATAGGTAGCAGCCTTGTGCTCCCCACAGGAAAGCCTCCTTGGTGCTTGCGGTTGGTTCATAGTGCACCTCTCCGTTGGCCATAGCTGCTGAGGGGTGCTCTTGGAATGTGACGCCCTCCTTGATGGGGCATGCGTGTGCCTTGTGGCCAAATGCATCACAGTGGGTGCAAATGGGGGGCGCGCTGTCCACAGTCACCCAGAATGGGTGGGTGGTATGCCCTGTGATATCAATAAAAGTGGAGTGCGGGATCTGGGTTTGGTCCTTTGCGATCTCCTCAGTTGGGGTCAGAACTGCGATGGCTTTGCTGGTGTACAGGTGTGGAATCAGTGTGAAGCGTTGCATTTTGAAAGATTGTATTTCGCCATATATGGCAAGACCATCTTTCGGGTGTTGTTCCAAAATGTCACGTTTTAACGTAGTAGGCAAAAAGTCAAACATGAGGAAAATTTGGTTTGATTAAGTCCATCTGGTGCATTTGGTTTTGATGACCCATTGCCCTTCAGGGAGGTCGATCACTACGCGCACTGATGCAGCCTCGTCTGCTGCTTTTTTGCTCTTGAAACCTAGGTCCAGCCAACCACATGACATGGAGCGAGGTGTGACATACACCGCGGTTGGGAAAATTTTGTGTACATCTTCACAAAAATTTTCCCATAAGGCCGTTTTTTAGATGTCCTGATACATGCGGACTCCAAATTCCACCGATGAAAGTGGTTGGGAGTGTGGCGTGTTGATGTACTGGTTGCATCGTGCTTGCCATGCGAGTATCTCTGGGGAAATCGTGACCGCCAGTTTTTTAAGATTTTTGTCTATTCCGCCAGATTCTCCAGGGCATTTTCAAACGTTGGAGGCCGCAGGCCTTCCACCTGCTCCTCTTACCTTGCTTGCCCAACTGCTCCCTGACATGGGAGCAGACTAGTCTCCTCTATGAGATTATCAAACTAGATTCAGTCTTTAATTGAATAGGTTGCAATAGTGATTGCAACGAGAAAAAAAAGTGCTACGCCTTTTATCTAAATCTCCACTTAGTAACTTGACTTCAATAAGACCCTTTGCCTCTCACCATAGAATGGATACTCTAGCTGTTGGGACCTAAGCGAGACTTGGCCACCCTAAAATAAAAAATACTTGTGAGAGTTTTAGACTTAAAACAAGTATTGAGTGTCAGGCTTACCTGGTATTATCACTGTTGCAATTGGTTGACCAACCATCTGCTATATTATTTGCTTTATATTATATTTGTCAGAAGATTTCTTTTCCAGTGACAGTGGGATTTGCTGCTCAGTAGACCAACCAGTATGATGATAGGTTGTCCCTAGCCATTTTGCTTTAGGCGTTAGCCAGAAGCGCTGGCTGACTCCTTGGTGTGTCACCCGTGCCATTTGAGGATCCCCTCAGCCTAAACCACAACCAACAAGAATAGATATAAACTTATAATAAAAGTGAGATTGGGCAAAGGGAGATGTTTGTTGATAGGAAAGTGCTAGGCATTTGTAATTACAAAAGGGCTACTGCGCCTTTGCTGACCTATTGGCTCATCACTGGTTCTTCCAGCCAACCACTCTCTCTTGCTGTGCTTCTCCCTTCCTTGATTTTGACCCTCTTGACCTGTCCTTACCAATTTCCAAATTAATTTTAGCACATTCTCAGAATTCATTTGCTGGTGAACTGTATAATTTAATAATAATTATTATCAAATTTACTTTGACTTAGTAATTGTGCACTGGAAACCTCTTTGGCCGTCAGGTAACTTGGAATATATCAGATTCTTGCCAATAACTCATTTCAACTTTTCATATTCCATTGTTCTGGGAAACACATTTCTCAGACAACCGCTTGATTATTATATATTAGGCACTGGAAAGAACCTCGGCTGCCTCAAACTCAGAATTTGGGAGGTTCTGCCAATTATAATAGTTTACATAATTGGATCATCCTTGGTTACTATTCGCCAGTAATCCATATACTAATTTGGGCCATTGATTGACCCCAGCCAATCCTAGCTTCCAATCTCAGCAGAACACTGGATTTGGCTCAACCCACATTGGGGAGCAACTACCAAGCAATCACCTAATAACCACAAGATCCAGTCAATAAGCCATTCCATTAGAATTGCCCTATTTCATCCCAAATATCAATAAATCATTGGAGGAATCCATCTGGTTAAGTTTCTGGTAATATTTTATAACTGATAACAAGATACAGCGTTCATTTGTTTGCTATAAATTTCTTTATGGCACTGCCCAACTTTATAGATAGTTTTTAAATTGTTAAAAATTACTATCAGTAATTCCATCTGACACCTTTGCTACTGGTAGTTATGGTGGCAGATCAAATCCCTAATCCCCAACGGTGCAACTTTTTCTACCTTTTTTTAGTACTAGATGGTCCCAACCCAAGGGGGATTCATCGATGTTTATTGAGTTACGCCTGGGCTCCTAAGAGCCTGAGGCGAGGGAATGGGAGGGAGGAGGCATTGAGAAAGGGAGGGGGTTTGCGCGCCAGAGCCGTGCTGCAGTGACAACTGAGCGGGGGAGGGTTGGCGACATAGTGCAGACCTTCAGGGCCATCTCAAAGTGTACCTGAAAGTGGGTGATCATGTGTGGAAGGGTACACACCTGCTGGTCAAAGGAAGCACGAAGGAAGGAGTTATGGATGGTCCAGATGGCTGTGGCATAGGCGAGGACACGGAGGGGTCAGTGGCAACCAGGCAATGTCTGCTCGAACATGAGGTCTTGCACAGGGTGTCCAGACCAGGGCTGAGCATAGAGGAGCGCGCGGGCCTTTGGCCAAAATGCGGCGACACCTGGACAGGTGAAAAAATGATGGAGGTGGGAGTCAATAGGCTCCACACAGCGGGGGCAGCTTCAGTGCTGGAAGGTAGGGCCAGTCCAGTCCCCTGTCCTGTATGAACAGTGGAGCACCCTCCATAAGGTGTTGGACACCTTTGCTGACAGGATGGGGTGATAGACGTCCTTCCACAATTCCTTAAGGTCAAATCTCACGGAGGGAGGGAGGAGCTCAAGGAGTCTTGGGCGGATGGGAGGACGATCTTGGGGGTTGAGGCGAGTTGTGACAACTTGTCCATTGTGCACAATTGCATGGCGACGGGAGCTGAGGCCAGGGCCTTCCCTTCTGTATGGGAAGGCATGGTGGATCCGCGCGCCTACTCGTTTCAGGGCAAGGAGAGCCTGGTTCCAGTAGGGGGATGAGGATGGTTTTAGGCGATGGCCTGGGTGGTTTGTGAGCCACTCCCCTAATGAGGTCAGAGATGCTCTAGGAAGACCCAGAGCTGCTGACACTGACTGGCGGAGGGCGGGCGCCCATTGGGGCATGGGGGTCGCGTCCCAGCAGACAATCGGCCATAGGAACTTCAGGAAGATTGTGGTGGCGTGGGATCGCGTGTCCAGAAGCCCTAGGCCCCCTTCATTGCAGGGTCGGGCAATGGTTTAGAGGGCCATTGGTGGATGGTTTGAGCCCCAGATCCAACAGCGGAGGAGTACATTGAGCCGCGTATAAAAGGCATCTGTGAATGGGCAGACGTGCGCTAGGAACCAGACTTTGGAGAGGAGGAACACATTGGCCATCAGAGCTCGACCCTGGGGGTGATGTGCCGCCAGTTCCAGCTGGCAATCCTGGAGTTAACTGCTGCAAGGAGCAAGTCCTCATTTTCTTTTAGCGCAACTCCTTGTTGGTTGGTGAGAACGCCCAGGTGACGGAAGGTACCGCGCTCAGGTTCAATATCAAATGGTGGGGGGAAGGTGGGGGAGCCGACCTGTACAACTGTTGTCTTGGAGGTGTTGACCATGGCGTTGGACGCCTTGGTGTACCTCTCAATGGTCACAGCAGCGAGGGAAACATCCCCAGGGCAGCCAAATGCAATGGCAGTGTCATCTGCAAATGCCATGGTGCGTGTGGGGGCTTTACCTGGGACCAGAATCCCTGTTAGCTTGTCCTGTAAGGAGGCCGAGAGGGGGTCAAGGGTGATGTTAAAAAGGATAGGGCTCAGGGGGTCCCCTTGCCGGAGACCTTGTCCAACTGGTACTGCCACTGTAAAACCCATTGGCGCCAGGACTCTGGTGTGGAGCTGGTCATAGAGCGCTGATATCCAGCGCCTAGCTGCGGGTGGGAGATGGAAGCGGGCCAGGGAAGCATCAATATACTTCCAGGCTACCCGATCATATGCTTTCTCCATATCCAGGAGAGCCACAAAGCCATTCACCTTACGAGAGTTAGCAGTCAAAGTCACGTGAAGGTCATTATAGTTGTCCCATAACGACCTCCCCGGAATAAAACCGTGCTGGGATGGGAGAGGCGAGGTGACACCCATTTGGTGATGCGGTTGGCCAGAAGCTTTGTGAAGAGCTTGTGGTCTGTGTTGATCAACGCTATGGGGCGCCAGTTCGCCAGGTTCTCATGGTCTGACTTCTTGTAAATGAGGGTCGTGATTGAGCCTCTGGAGTCGGGGAGTACCTCGCCATTCACCAAGAGTGCAGCGAAGAGGTCGCGGAGGGTTCTGGCTATCACTGCAGGTTCCAGAAGGTACACCTCAAAGGGTATTCCGTCTGGGCCTGGGGCTTTAAGCCGTGGGGATTTCAGAAGAGTTTCCATCACCTCCTGGATGGAAATAGGCGCCAGTAGAGCCTCATCAGCCCGTGGGTCAATGGGCGGCTCTGGAGCCCGCCACAGGAAGTCTTGGATGTCCGATGGGTCCACCTGGGTGGCATGGAAGAGGCTGGAGTAGAAGCGGTGTAGTTCCTGCGTGATTTCCTCCTTATCTGAAGTGGTTGTAGTGCCAATCTTCAGTGCAGTAATATTCTGCGCTGTTGACCGGGCTTTCCGTTTCTGAAAGAAGAAGCGTGTGGGGCGTTCCCATTGAGCATAGTAAAGAGATGTTGTAAAGTTTGCTGCCCGTTCTTCCTGCAGTGTGAGCTCCAAGAGGAGTGCTTCCTGCGCCGCTTCCCAGTCTTCCAACCATCTGGGAGAGGGCGAAGGCTGGCAGTTTCGCTCTAGATTTCTGATTCTGGCTTCCGCCCTTTTGACTCTGGCGCGAGCTGCAGTCATCTGGGCTTTGGCACAGTTGTAAGCAACGCGGGTGATGCCCTCCTTGGTCACCGCCCATCTAGCCTTGTGGTCAAGCAGGTGGGGTGGGGGGAGGTGAGAGTCTCCCGGATGGTCATAGACAGCTTCTCCTTAGTGAAGGGGTTGTTGAGAAGAGCTGGGGCAACCCTAGGCTAGAACCTACGCGACGGTCTAAGTGTGGTGGTGAGGACAACGGTGAGTGACCTGTGATCAATCAGATGGTTGTCACGAGAGATGGGAGAGGAGACGCGGCCAATTAGCAGGGGGCCAATCAGTGCCATATCTATGCGTGACGCTGACTGGAAAGCTCCTCCATCATACTGGATCCTAGTCATGCAACCTAGACCAGACGCGGAGGGTGGAAGCGCATCTATAAAGCCACTCAGGCGAAGGAAATCCTGGAGGCGACTTGATCCAGGGCGTTCCTTTGCTGCAGGGGGGTAAGAGTCACGGACGCGACTTATGGTTGTGTTGAAATCTCCTAAGAGGACTGTATTCCGTGGGAGATTGAGTTGGACGAGCTCTTCCAAGAGCCAATTTTGCTCCTGACCTGCATTAGGCAGGTAGATGCTTGCAGCGAAGAAAGAGAAGTCAGGAGTGGTGAGTTTGGCTAGTATGAGGCGGCCACCTAGATATTGTGAAAAAGAATGGGTTTTAACCCGGGGATTCAAAACAATAAGGGCGGCATGGTTTGTCCAGAAGGAGTTGCCTCCAAACTGTTCATTCCATGCAGATTGTTCGTGGGGAGGATATGGGGCTCCTGGACAGCAGCGATGTCAATTTGTGCTGAACTGAAGTTTTGGAGGAGGTGGGCTCTCCACTTAAAGTCCCGCAACTCATTTGCGTTGATGGATTGCAGGGCCAGGGTGCTGCCATGGGTACTCATAGCTCTTCCCCTCCATGTCCTGGGGGATTGCCAGCGCTTAAACCTGCTGCTGTGAGGCGGCTAGTTCTGAGTCCTTTAGCTTGACTATTAGTTGCAATCCGTGAGGAGCGTCAAGGGTTCTGAGGGGAAGGAGAGGGTGGGGGGGAGGACCCAGTAAGCCAGCCTAGGATGCTGCCCCGCTCCGTTGCAGGGCATAGCTCCATTGGGAGCTGAGGGTTGATGCGATAAATCGCTGGTGGAGGTTGGTGGGGGTGCCGCGGAGCCCTGAGTGGGGGTGGCTGACGAGGGGCACCCTGTGGGAGATGCCTTGCGCTTGGTGAGAGAGGGAGTTGACTCTGGGAGATTGGAGGGGTGCCCACTGGAAGGGGGCATGAGCGCGAAGGTATCCCATACCAATAGTGGGGTTAGCTGTTTCAACTGCTAGGCGTAAGGCCTCAGGGGACAGGTCTTGAACGGGAACCCATTGTGTGGGTTGTGGAACTGCTGCTGCAGCCACGTGGGATCGTTTTGGCCTGGTTTAGGCCCCTGGGTGGTGGCTAAGAGGGCTTGTTTTCGAGCTGTGCAGCCACTATAAAAGTGTCCAAGGGCGTTACACCATGAACACTGGGGGGCGCGCCTGATCAGGGTCAACAAAAAGATCTCAGGGCATGCCCCAACTACCGCCACACGAGGAATAACCTCAATGTTGCGGGATACAGTGGGGGAGGGGATGAACAACGCCCTAGCAGTGTGAGCTCTTTGAGTGGGAGCATAGTAAGAGGGGACGCTAAAGTCCACTGAAAGAACAGACCCAAACTCCATTAAACCACGATGGAGTGCCTGTTTAAGATACTCAGGATCAACAGTCGTTGGTAGGTTGGAAAAAGTAACCCATGAAATTTTCTCCAGGTGAGAGCGTGCGGGAGATGCGAAGAGATCCACGTGGAATAATGACCTGGAGGGTGGCAGCATGGTCAGCAAGGGCAGCTTCAATGAAGCCCACATCGATGTAGTGGCCCTCCACTGATTCATGGATGGTGGTGTTAATTGAGAATGTCTCCGCAATTGCTGCAAAGTATGAGAAGTAATCATCTGTATAGAATTCAACAGGGTTATGCCCATAATAAAGGCAAATTGCGTGGGAGAGGGTTGAGCGAGGTAGAGCTTTTTGCGCTCTAGTTTCGGCCCATTTCTTCTTAACATTAGCAATAAACGCCGCTTTACGGGATCAGCTTTGGGTAGCATTGGTGCCAGAGGTTTTTTGCCACTCCCCAGTGGCTCCTTTGGTACGTTTGTGTTTGCTTTGGGCTGCAATTGCGGGTTGGGTGTGAGCTGGTGGTTTGGACAAGTTTGCAGAGTTCCCTTGTTGCTGGAATGTTACAGCAGTTGCTGGCGTCATATTAAATTGAGGGGCGGTTTGTTGGGCCTCGCTAAATTGGGGAGGCCCATCCAGATTGGAATTAACTCCAGCCAATTGGGAGGAGGGAGAAGTTTCATCACCATCCCAATCTATTTGGGTAAATTCAGCCCGAGTATTTGCTGTGATTTTGTGGGCAAAACTCACTGGCTGATTGGTGAATTGGTTGTTTTCAGCATATGGAGATAAAGTGCCGACTTGAGAAGTGCCAATTATGGGGTTTAAATGGGACGGGTGAGATTGGAACTGGTGTGAAGTTTTAAAATCTGAACCATTTAAATCCCCATTGGGAAGAGTAGATTGTCTTAATTTGGTGCTTAGTGAACCAGAATGTGCGGCTAATCCAACCTTACATCTGAGGGTTTGGGGGCCAGGTAGCTGGGTATCGCTCCTCATGGAGGGAGCCAGAAACACGGCGTCAGCAATAATAGATGGGGCTGAATTGGCTGACACAATGGGGGAGGTGAATGCCTGGATGGGCTGAGTTGCATTCAACTGAGCAGACGCCATTAAAACAGCGTGGGTGATGGCCTCCTTGGTTGGAGGGGGCCCAACGGGTTGGTGGGAGGCAGCGCACACAGAGCTGTTAGGCGTGCAGGTTGCAGAAGTGCGATCAGGTGAACTGGCGCTAGTTGAAGTAGCTCCAGGTTGGGGGTGGTGCCTGCTTTCATGGCTGCTGCTTGAGAGCAGGTGATTCTGGTTGACCCTGAGGTGGGTAACCGAGGGTTGCTTCGTTTGGGGGTGGTGCTGGCTCGTTTGGCATAGCCTGCGGGTTCTTTTGCGGGGTTTCCCCATATTAGCTAATAGTTTTCGTAAATCTCTTTAGTGGAGCTAAATTTCAGGCTGAATTGGTTTTCGAAAAGTGATGCTTAGCAGAAAGAGATAGTGCAACTTTTTCTCCCTTAATGTACTGAAAAATTTGGTTCATGCCCTCAATTTTCATATCACCTATTGTATTATTTATACATATTTTTTGCCCCAAGATTAAAAAAATATAATCAGTAATTGGGTCCTATTTCTTAGTATGACCATCCACCAGTGTTTTAATGGCAATCATTATTTTTACCATTATGTAAAATGCACTGAGCCCTAGGAATTTGCTTCCCTGGCCTAACCTAGATATTAAGCCTCTATTTTATCTCTTAAGTGCTGATAAGTATCTGTAATCGCATCAATAAGAACTCTGGAAATCAGAAGAGCATATCTAAGTGGGATTGCTATCTATATAGAGGTCTTTCTATCAAGTAGCTGAAGAAGCCTACAACCAAGAAGTATTTACTTTAGTGAGCCGCAGAGACTATTGTAAAAAGTGAATATCACACTGTGCTTTATTTTACTTTGATAAATTACCCTAATTTGAAAATCTTCTTTTGTACATTTTATCAAGGTTACTGTCATTAGACTTTGCCCTATAATTAAGTGTAGTAACCTGTGCACTAAAATCTGATGACCATGCTTTAATTTTAAAATTTGTGTGCTCACTACAGGGGCCACACATCACATTCCCTAAAAACCATATTAATAATATAATTTGGATGAGAATCACTTTGCCCTTGGCCTTTGCCAAGTATTTTCATGAATTTATGGGGAATAAAACATGGGTATAAATTATTTTCATATTAGTAGTTATGAAAGTGAAGAAACAGAAACTTTTATTTCTCATTGCAATCACTTATTGCAACTGATTCAATTCAAGGCTGGTAAGTTTTATATACTATATGAGGAGAATGAGTGTGCACCCAATGCCTGGTAAGGGCTGGGCAAGCGTGGTGAAGGGCACAGAGTCAGTATTTGCACCATCCAAAGTTAGAAAACGCCCTGGCAACGCTAGTGGCCAAGACAAAAATAAGAAAACAGCGGTGATTATTTTGACAGAGATTTTAGCATGGAAAGCAAAGTGCAACCAATACATCAAAACTCCGCACTCTCAGCCCTGTCACCAGTGGAGCATGGGATTCAAGTTTATTTGGATATAAACTTAATGGCACTTTGGGAGAAGTTCTGTGGTGATGTGCACAAACACTTCCTGGCCATTGTATCTTTTGCACTGCATTCAGTGACCTGATGTTGGTTGGACTAGGGTTTGAAACCATGCAAGCAGCGGACGCTGCTGCACAGGTGCGCATGGTGGTTGATCTCTCAGATGGTCAATGGGTTGTCAAAATGAAGTGCACACATTGGACCAAATCTAACCAAATTTTTGTCACTTTTGACTTTCCCCCACAACAGTGAGACGTGAAGTCCTAGTAAGCTATCTCTCAGATGGACTTTAAAATTTTTAGGAACTACAATCTTTTGAAATGCAGTGCTTCATGCTTATGCCAGAGATTAGCACGGTCAAAGCAATTGCAATGATCACCCCAACAATGGTCATTGCAGAACATTTAACTCAAATTCTAAACACCACAGTTTATTAATAATGATGGGCAGGACTATCACCTATTCCACGTTATGGTAGATTGTGCACTTCCTATCTGCACCTATTTTCATGCGTTCAGCCATAAAAGCATACACCTGCCCTTTCAGAGAGGGCACCACTCAACATGAAATTCTCCACGATGCAATAGGAAGCACTGACTCCCATTACAAACCTGTCATTGACACCAATGCCGCCTTCTCGTGGGGTGCGCAAAGTGTTATATTCAGGTCAAACCTGTGTCCCCACAAGAGTGCAAGAAGGCCAAACAGGCCCATAGAGCAGCGGCCAAGACAGCATCTTTGCCAGTGTTGGAGTTTGGCTCAGGAGATGCTCGCTGGGTGCTTGATTAACCAAAATTCAACAATTAAGGATTAATACCACTAGTTTAAGAAAATAAACTTTGAAAACTTAGTAAAACTGGGTTTTTAAAGTTTTTTTTAAACACCGCTGGGGATAAGAAAATCTAACCTCCTCAATATCTAACCATTTCATTTTTAAAATGTCTCAAGGGGCGAAGGGAACAAATCAGAATGGCTTATTACATTCTAAATAAGGAAATATGCAGTTTCAGCCTATTGAAGCTTGAAAAAGTTTCATTTGGGACAAATGACAGATGGGGAGTTAACTCTTGGAAATATGTACCCATAGGTAACGATTTAATAAATTTCAGCCAATCCCCTTTGGCTAAAATTATTTCACCTTGAGGGACCTCCACCACGCTTATAAAAGGGGATGGTCCCCCCATAGGTGCTTGAATGGGACTGTTAGGGGATGGGGGAGATCCCTCAAATGGACGCTCCAGAGTCCGCCATGAAGTCATAGTAAACTGACTGCCAAAATTAGTGTTAATTGCCTGAGAAGTATTTTAACTAGTGTTACCCTGTTTAGTGAGGTTCCACTGAAAATAAGCCAGGGTTTTTTGGCCAATTTCCTCATTATTATTTAAATTCTTATCAAGGGTGGTTAGCCGAGCGGGTAAAGCTGCTTCCACCCCTAGTCCAGGTTTTGAGTTCGAAACCTATACTGGCTAGAAAACATTCTCGGTGTGGTACTTATCCCAAGGTTGACCCACTTCGAATTATTTTTTATTTTTTATTTAGTCTTATCATGATTGCGGACTAGTAAATGCCTGCAAAGCCCTATTTAGCCAAGTTTTCCCCACAACATTCATTTTCTGAAGCCTATGAGGCAAATGTCTGATAGGAAGCAACCAGATCCTGCTTGCCCAGACCCAGGTTGACATTAAGTTGTCTGAAGCTGAAAAAGCTCACAAAATTTGTTCTCCAATCAGATTGGGCCCCCAAACTTCAGAACAGCTGTTTGAGTTGGGTTATCCCACACAAGTTCAATGTGCACCAAAATGAAACCAATTCTCACAAACAAAACCCTCCCCAAGTTTTTTCAACCTCCAATGGTGCACCGCAGGGGAACCTCAATATGAAAATTCAATTAAAATCAAAAAACACCAAAACTGATAAATCATCCAAAATGTTGGAATCCCTTAAGGACACTTGATGTCACAAAGCAAGCATGGAGCCATCAAAGCCAAAGCTAAAAAAGCTGTGCAGGAAGGACAAGGGTCCTTCCCATTGCACCTAAGGTGCTATGGGGGTCTCCTTTACTATAGGAATGTTGAACATCACTGGACTCAAAGCCTTGCCATCCAAGGCTAGAAAATTGGGTTTCTAAAGAACAATTTACCTGTGGACATCCTGGCAATTCAGGAATGCCACTGTCTACACAGTGCTGAGGACACATGGGCAATCATTCTCCTCCCCTCCCTTTCTTTTTGGTTGCTGCATTTTGGGGTACTTATACATGTGACCCATTGTTTTAAATTTATATCTAAACATACATATCCCAATGGTTGTGTGCTGGTCAGGTCCTTTTCATGGGATGATGAAGTTCACGCTATAGTTAATGTTTATGTCCCAACCTGTGCGTGGTCTTTTCAGGATTTCCTCTTGGCCATAACCTCCCCTCCCACTTCCACCAGATCCTTTGTGGTGGGCAACCTTAACTGCTGGGTCAACCCAGCCATCAATTGCTGGCCTTCAACGCCTACCCTCCCACAGGGGCACATTAAACTCTGTATCCTGAAATCTCCTTAGGGGCTTTTTGATACCCTTCCCAAGAATGTGCCATTGCTACCCAACATGTCCCATCCCCATGTGAACACAGTCAACTGAGGTCTATGTTCCAAATTGACTTCATTATTGCCCCATCAAACTTTTGCCCCAGATTGTGCAATTTACAGTGATGAAAATTGGTTTCTCTGACCACAGGATGGTGTAGGTATCCTTTACTTTATCAAGCCTTGTGGCATAGTCGCAGAAATGGTGCAAACTTTGCCCAGTGAAACAACGTCACCTATGTTTTCAGCATTAGTGGACACTAAAACTTAGGCATCAGAATTCACCACACTGTTCTGTACTGATACACTTTTTACATGGTCAGCCTTCAAAACAAACACCATCCTTCAGGCATGCCACATCTTGTTGCGGCGCCCTTGGGCTGCCTCATCAGTCATTACTTGCACTCTTGCATAAGTGGACTACCTGGAGTTTCATGTCCCCACTATAGTGTATAGCCCAGATTGGGGTCATAAGTGGGAAGAAGTGTCTGTTTGTCTCAACGCTCTGGTAAGACAACAAAAACATTGCATTTGTGTTCAGTATAAGGCAAAAAATATAACAGCAGGTGAAAGGTGCTCTGCCTACTTTTTCCGCAAATTCTTTGCGCTGCAACAGAGTTTGGCCTGCACACAGGTGAGGCAGCTGGAGAAATCCGTTGTGAACACTCCAGCTGAAGTGGCAGTCAAAATTTGGAATTTTTACTCTAATTTGTATCAATCTGATCCGGTCAAACCCACTGAAATTGATGAGTTTCTTGATGGCGCACATATCTGCACCTTTTCCTATTACCTGGAGTTGATAAATTTAATTATTCGGGACAAACTTTTGTATTCCATTCATGGTGAACTGCACAGGAAGTGCCCAAGTGCAGATGGGATTTTGTATGAGTTCTATAAAAATATTAATAATTTCTCCTTGCTAATGCTTGCCTCAATTAACAAATTTCTTTTATAAAAGCGCCCCCTTCCTGAGGGGCCATGATGCCTATATGATAACGCTGTATAAGAAAGGGTTAAGCTGGACTTGGCGAACTGGCGCTCAATATCACTTACTAATACAGATACTAAGTTATTAAGTAAAATAATGGCTAATCGCCTAGGGGTCATTGCCTCTGAGGTAATCTCCCCTGAGCAATTTAGCTTTATTCCCAAAAGGTAGATTTGGGGCAATACACACCGTGGCCAATGTCTGCCAATCCACAGCTACTGGGGCGCTTGTGTTCTTAAAAACAAAAAGAGTATGATATGATCAACTGGGACTACCTTAGGGCTTGCCTTCACCAGTTCCACTTCCCCCACGGTTTATCAGTTGAGCAATGTTGCTTACCAAATCTTTCACAATGGCAGTCCGTGGCTCAGGTTTCCTATCTGCTTTGGTTTTCCCCCAAAGAGGTCTCCTTCAGGATGATCCTCTGAGCCCTCTATTGTATAATTTTAGCGTTGATCAATTTCATCGCAATGTAAATGCCCATCTTTCTAGTGTTTATGTGCAAGGTTAAGCACCAGTCAGAATGCTTGCATTTGCTGATGATTTTGTGGTTAGGTCATTAGTAACAGAGATCTACGCGTCCTAGAGAGCACCATAGAGGTGAACTCAAGGGTTAGTAATTCAGCCCTAAATACCAATAAAATTTTGAGATCATCCTCACTGGTAGATGCCATTCTCACTAGTCACCTACCACCGCTGCTCAACAGCATATTCCTGTTTCATGGCGCCTTGTTTGCTTCCCATGGTAGTCCACTAATATAATCTCTCTTGTGTTCCCATTTGTTTCCAGGCCACTTTGGGCTCAGTTTGCCACTTGATTTTATGTCTAAAGGTGGTAGGGTATGCCACATTTATAATGAAAAACAAAATTTTAGACAAAGTAACTAAGCGCATTGCCTCCCTCAAGGGCCAGCAAACTATCTTGATGGGCTAAGAAATGGTTGCCAACTATCTACTTCTCTCTATGAATTAGTTTGCTGCGCATGCTAATGCTTTTTCTCCCTCCTCCTTTGCAACCCTCTGTGCTCACGTCCAAGGGTGGCTATGGCTAGGCCGCCCTCCCCTGTGAATCTGGATGTTCTCTTTGGCCCACGACATAGTGGAGGTATGGGACTGATCAACTACGTGGACCATGCCTACAGTATACTTGTCTCTTGAATTGCACAGGTAACTAATCCTACACTCCCCCAGAACTGGCCTCATGCAGCACAGTCCAACTTTGCCCATGATCTATGCCTTCACAACCCAGACTACCCTGATTCTCTGCTCAATTACCTAGCTTCACACCCCTCTGCTGCAGGCCCTCATAGAGCCCCTTCCCACTTAAAGCGAATTCTCCTGACCATGCGGAACACAGAATGGAGAATCAGCATCAGTGGCAACGCCACCTAGAGGGGCCGCACTACCCTTTTAACCCAAACAGTTTATGTGTCATGTGAACATGACATAATAGCGGGGATCAACCCCAAAGACAAGGCTGGGCGCCTGGAGGCCCAGAAGGTGAAGTTGCAGGCCCTTCCTGACCAGAAGAATACCCTGGACCAATGCTAGGTCCAGGAAAAATATTCCCAGGTTGGGACCAGTGGTGCGCCAAACGCCCAGCCCCTGACAGCAGCTCAAGCGTTAAAACGAACTATCCACCATATTAAGGCAGACGGTTCAGTTCACTTAGTTTTGGAACAAGGGTTTGAAACCTGTTCCGCTTATGAAATAATGCTTGGGTCAAATCCAACTTCAGTTGATAACTTGAGTGAAGTCAGTTTTGGCCTATTTTACTAACTCAGATGGCAGTATCACCCTATTGGTGAGCCGCTTCTTGGGCCCACTGCGGCATAACCCCAATTTCCCCATCTGAGCTTAAATACATTTTCCCTGACCAACATTCCTTGTTGGTCGACTTCCCAAATAAACCTATCCCCATTTGAAGTCATTTTTTATATATGATATTCTGAAAGCTCCCGTGCATGAGCCTCTTCAAGGAAGTCTCACGTTCCATTACACTTGCCATTGCAAGTACCATTAAGCTCTCCCCTCATGCACCGTTTGTCTGCCCAGGATCCCTCCAACCTGGGCCACCTAACCCCGTCCAATATGTGCACCGCGTCGCCCTTCTATGGGGTTTTATTATAAAATTCGCAATATTATGCCTCAGCGGTTATTGCTTCAGCACCCTCTGCTGGGCTCTAATCCTTCTGGAATTAATGACTAGTTCCCTGGCACTGGGCCTGTGCACTGAGCACCGCCACGCTGGGAACTGGAGAGTTATAGATGCTCTCCTTACATTAGTCGACCAACCATACTTTCTTATGTGCACAAACTTTTTCTGCGTGGAACTTTTTTGAAGTGGAAACAGTGGCTGTTGGCTGTGGGCTCCAGCTGTCATTAGCCGCACCGCTGTTTCCTCATTTTCCCAAAGGTTGGAGCAACTTGGCGTTATTTTGGTTGCCTCCAACTGGAAAGTATCCACCCTTCATGTTCATACCTGGTGGAGTTGGACACTTCGATGTCTGAAGGTCGTGATTCCCCAACTTTCCACCAAAATTACTAAATTTCATTCCGAGAAATGAATTTTCCATCGCCAGCACATTCAGACAATGCTGGCAGAATTGGCGCAGATGGGCCTGGTGGTGTTGGCCTTGGATAACGTTGGGCATTCCATCACAGTTCTAGGGATAGGGTCATTCATGTCTAAAACGCATTTTATAACGAAACCCTGGCCTCTATCTCTGAACCTTTTATTTGTTCATATGGCTTGGATGAGGACCCTATTCCTGAGTATCAAATTACCCCTGAGAACCCACGGTTGACCTCTACCATGATCCGGCGCACTCAGGAGGTGGAGAAGGAACTTCATTTAAGATATAATCAAGTATATGCACCTGCAGAAGGCATGGTGGGGTACGTGGCCTCAGTATTAAGAGTGGCCAAGTATCCCACCCCTTTTTGATTCCCAATCCAATTCTGTGTGCAGGCTTGAGCTAGATGATGAGAACTTTGGTGAAGTGTTGTCATTATCTTCAATAAATAAAGACCATTCAGGATATTTTCTATTGACTGCCACCCTCTCCTCACCTTTAGGGAAACTCACCACTACTATTTTTGTGGATACTGGCGCTACTGGAAACTATATGGACCAGTACTTAGCTGACTACCTTAGGCTGAGTTACTTGCCAGGTGATGTGGTTAGAAGAAAGGCGTCCCAAGGTATTCCCACTCTGAAGATCATTAGAACAGTGGATTATCAGGTTGGCAAGTACCACTTGTCTGATCACTTCAGTGCAATCAAAAACCTCCTGTTCCCTATCATTTTGGGTGTGGAATGGTGGCGGAAGTTTGACGTAAGAACTAACCTGAAGGAGAATACCTTGTCTCTCACCATGAAGAATGGTCGCACATTTGTTGTGCCTTTGTCCAAAGAAAACGCCCCAGGAAACTTGCCCCACTGGCCCCATGTATCCCTTGTGTCCTTGCCTCAATGCAGAAGCCCTCAGTGGAAATCTCTATACCTTCATGCTTGGAGGGTTTGGAATCCTCTTTTGATGCAGCATCTACCAACGCACTCCCTAAGCACTCTTAGTTTGATTGTGACTTCAAGCTTATGGTGGATCTAGTGTGTATCTCTTCTCCTATTTACCCTTTAACTGTCCAGGAGGAAGAGGCGTTGGGTGTGTGGGTGAAAGAACAGTTAGCCAAGGGTGCGATTTTTCAGTGTACCTACCCTGTATGCTCCCCCTTACTCTTTGTGGAAAAGTCTGATGGTACCTTACGCCCATGCGTAGACTATGGTAACCTTAACAACGTTACTGTACCAGACCTCCATCCCATCCCTTTGGATTCACAGATTTCATGTTATGTGGATAAGACGAAGGTCTTCTCCAAGTTGGATTGCCTCAACGCGTTCAATCAGATTTGGATTAAAAAGGGACAAGAGTGGTTGACCGCATTCTGTACCTGAAAAGGGATCTTCCAGTTTCAGGTCATGCCCTTTGGGCTTAATAATGCTTCTGTTATCTTCCAACGCTGCATTGACGCAGCGTTGGGGGACCTGTTAGGGGTTTTCGCGGTAGCTTACATGGATGATATCCTGGTGTTTTCCCCTGATATAGAATCCCATGCAGTTCACCTTCAGCAGGTGGTGGAGTGGTTAAAGGCAGCCCGCCTTGCGTTGAAGATTTCAAAGTGCGAGTTCTTTAAGTCCCAGGTCACATTTCTGGCAACGTCATGTTCGACCAAGGACACATGATAACTCCAGACAAGCAGAAGGCGATTCGTGAGTGGCCTACCACTACATCAGTTAAGGAATTAAGGAGCTTTTTGGGGACGTGCACGTTCCTCAAGAAGTTCACTCCCAATCTTTCTGAGGTGGCGGCTCCCCTATACAAAGCTAGCGGTGCCAAGGTGCTTCAGTGGTCCCCCACTTTGGAGGATGCTTTCCAAGCAATGAAGTGCACCCTATCATCCACATCTGTTCTTCGCCATGTCGACCCTTCCAAGGAGTTCATTGTGTCAACTGATGCCTCCAACTTCGCCATAGCGGCCACCTTGTTACAAGTAGGCGAAGATGGGATAGAGCATCCAGTGGGATATTTTTCTAGGAAGATGGCTTTTCCAGAGTTGAATTACGCTGTTTACAACAAGGAGTTACTAGCAGTGGTGGAGGCGCTCACTTATTGGCGTCACCACTTGCATGGCTCTACCCAACCATTCCACGTATGTACAGACCACCGTGCCTTGATGTGCTACCGCGCGCCCCATGTCCTAACCCCACGGCAGACTCATTGGCATGAGACCCTTGCCCAATTCGCATTCACATATGAGTTCACCAAGGGCAAAGATAATGGTTTGGCGGATGCTTTGAGCCGCAACCCTGCTTTAGCCCCAGACCCAAGGAGGTAGAGGTGCACAACACCCAGGTTATGATCCCTTTAAGTAAAATTATGTCGTTGCTTCCCTCTCCCCTGGCTAATGGGCCAGCGCTTGCACCTCTGGATAACGCGGAGGAATATGGTATGTTCAGAAAGGTCGTCCTCTCTCAGCCTCTGTTGAGCGTGTATGCCATGGTCCTTTCAAAAAGCGCTTCAAATCAAGAGGATCTATCTAGAGGCTATCACATAAAGGATGAGATGGTGTGGTTCCAAGGGGCGCCTTTGGGTACCTGCTGGACCACTGCGCCTGGACATCATTTGGGACCATCATGATGGAATCACCCCTTGGTCATCCGGGGAAAGCAAAGACCTTGAAGTTGATACGCCGCACCTACAATTGGAAGAGCTTGCCTGCTCAGGTGGGGCGGTATTGTAAGGAGTGCCTGGTGTGCAACCAGATGAAACCCAACCGTCAATCTTTAGCAGGGTTGTTGGTACCAGTCCAAAAGGCTGATGGGCCCCGGACTTTCCTCTCAGTTGATTTCATTGTGGAGCTACCTGTCTCTGATGGTTATGATGCCATCATGGTGGTGATGTACCTGTTTACAAAGTTTGCCCACTTCATTCCTTGCAGAACCACGATAACCGCAGTGGAGATGGCTAGGCTTTTCATCACCCATTTGTTTGCACTTCATGAGATTTCCCAAGAGATTATCAGTGACTGGGGACCCCAATTCACTTCCATTTTTTGGGAAGAGTTGTTTAAGACTTTTTAGATTCGCCCTTGCCGTTCAACTGCCTATCATCCCCAATCAGATGGGCAGACTGAACGAGTGAACCAATGCTTGGAACAGTTTCTGCGGTGTTACACCGCTGCAGATCATTCAGATTGGGCTTCTCACCTTCCCATGGCCCAGTTTAGTTACAAAAATAACTTGCACTCTTTGATCAGCTGTTCACCGTTTTTCGCCAGCCATGGCTTTAACACCGCCTTTAACATGGAGCCCAGCTGTGGGTCAAAGGTTGAAGCAGTGGTGTACTTTGCTAAGACCATCAAGAAGGTCCATTGGGGGGTTTCCAAAAGCTTGGAGGCGGCTATGCAGGTATATAAGGAGAACGCTGATGTGAAGCGCAGAGTGGGTCCCGCATACAAGGAAGGGGATCTTGTGATGCTTAATGCTCATAATATCCCAATCAAGCAGCCATGTAAGAAGCTGGGACCAAAGAGGATTGGGCCCTACCGCGTTATTATAAAAGTGGGCCATGCCTCATTCCAGCTAGATCTCCCCCTCATTCTATATATTTTCTGTGTTTCATGAGAGCAAACTGATGTTGTTTGAGGGCCACCACCAGAGACTCCTGAGGCCTATCTCGTGGATGGGGCGCCAGAGTGGGAGGTGGAAGAAATAGTTGCCTTACGCCGCGTCAAAAGAAGACTCGAATAGCTGGTGTTTTAGAAGGGCTTTGACGTGGCCAAAAACAGTTGGGTCCAAGCGCGTGACTGTGTGCACGCCCAAGATCTAATTGACGCCTTCCACTAGCGGCTTCCCCAGGCTGCTAGATCCCAACCCCAACTGACCGTTGCTTCCATGAATTTGGCCCCCACCCATAAGAACTTTTCCCTGGTGCAAGCCCCTGGAGGGGGGGTTGAGCCCCATCAGGAGGAGAGGGTAATGTCATGTGAACATGACATAATAGTAGGGATCAATCCCAAAGACAAGGCTGGGCGTCTGGAGGCCCAGAAGGTGAAGTTGCAGGCCCTTTCTGACCTGAAGAACACCCTGGACCAACGCTGGGTCCAGGCAAAATATTCCCAGGTTGGGACCAGTGGTGCGCCAAACGCCCAGCCCCTGACAGCAGCTCAAGCGTTAAAACGAACTATCCACCATATTAAGGCGGATGGTTCGGTTCACTTAGTTTCAGAATAAGGGTTTGAAACCTGTTCCGCCTATTAAATAACGCGCTCAGGTCAAGTCCAACTTCAGTTGATAACTTGAGTGAAGTCAGTTTTGGCCTATTTTACTAACTCAGATGGCAGTATCACCCTATTGGTGAGCCGCTGCTTGGGCCCACTGCGGCATAACCCCAATTTCCCCATCTGAGCTTAAATACATTTTCCCTGACCAACATTCCTTGTTGGTCGACTTCCCAAATAAACCTATCCCCATTTGAAGTCATTTTTTATATATGATATTCTGAAAGCTCCCGTGCATGAGCCTCTTCAAGGAAGTCTCACGTTCCATTACACTTGCCATTGCAAGTACCATTAAGCTCTCCTCTTATGCACCGTTTGTCTGCCCAGGATCCCACCAACCTGGGCCACCTAACCCCGTACAATATGTGCACCGCGTCGCCCTTCTATGGGGTTTTATTATAAAATTCGCAATATTATGCCTCAGCGGTTATTGCTCCAGCACCCTCTGCTGGGCTCTAATCCCTCTGGAATTAATGACTAGTTCCCTGGCACTGGGCCTGTGCACTGAGCACCGCCACGCTGGGAACTGGAGAGTTATAGATGCTCTTTTTACAAAATGGGAAAGTTGTTATGCACAGCACAGTTCCTCGCCAGCCTCATACCATAGCCTGAGTTGAATATCTCGACATATTGGACATCCCTTACTTTTTGGCCACCCAGAAGGCCATTTGGAGGTATGTTACCATCCTTTATTGCAGCCCAGGATTCGTGCCCACTTATGGAGATGCTTGAAGAGGGTGTACCACACTGCAGAGAAGTCAATGCCTCTCAGTCTTCAGGTGTGGTGTATGGCTAATATGGGTCTTTAGTTTGTCATTTGGAAGATTTTCCGCCATCTCATGCGATCTGCCAAGAGGTTATGCATTTTTATCATCAGGACCATATTAGGGTTTCAGCCTATCTAAGAACATCTTCGCTTTTTCCATGAACTCCCCCATCCAACCATCTCTTCATGCCTAAGTTATGGCCTATTCTTTATGGACGATTCCTATTGTTATCTTGGACGTCCTTTCTGGCACTGCTCCCACCCTTTGTGAAGCCGTCCATCGCTTCCAATCCCACTTCACTGACCACTTCCAAGCCTGGTTGTTTGTCCCTTTGCCATCTCGTCAGCAACAGTTGGTTTCATCTTGGTTCCCTATCTGGTTCTTTGTCTCAGACCCTTTCCTTCATTCATGTTTGTTGGTGGCGCAGGCCTTCCCTGACTCCTCCACTCTTCCTTCCACTGGCATCCCGCTGTCAACAGGAGGTAGCTATGGCTCCTCTAGGGTGCCTCTTCATGTGTCTTTGTGCCTTTTGTTGTTGCTTTACTGAAAGTGTCTGTTCCATGGTTGGCCTTCACCAAATAAAATTTAATTAGATTTTCATAAGCCGGTTATGGGAAAAGCTTCCAGCCGGAACATTTTCTTGCCTTCCAACATATTTTACTATAACATATCTTATCACTTAGTCACAGGCAATACCAATTCCAGTTGTTATATGAGAAGAATCCCGTGCTACCCTGATCTATACTCAGTATTTAATAAAAAACACAAGATCCATTCAAGACCTTGAGAATATCATATAGGAATTAATCAAGCTTTAAAGTACAGCATATTCCAATTCAATGTCTCAAAAAGGCAAGTAAAGAAAGCGTAATTTGAAGACACCAAATTATACTGCCTTTGGCATAAGGGAATTGGTCTAGTATTATAAAAATCATGGGTTTGAAGGACTTTCAAATTTAGGGCACTTGTAAAGGTCTTTTAGAAATCCTAGAAGATATACTGATGCCTCCATTTAAAAGATCCATTAAGGGCTACCTTACCAATTGGTTGCATGCTAAGTTTCTTAAAAGATACTACTAGCACTACAGTCTAGTGGTCACGGACTCCCAATAAACCATCTGGCCCCTATTTATCTCTGTTCCCTGATTCTTAATCATTGGGGGAAGATAATTTGCAATTAATTTTACCAACCATCTGTTTATATATTAATTTACTTAATATTTATTTTAACTAATATTTAGATATAAGGCTCATTTGTTTTTTTTTATTAATTGCTTTATGGCGTGGGCCAAACCTTATAGTAACATAAACTTTTTAGGGTTTACCGCACAGGATTAAGGTGTGTATCAAATATATTGTTTCTAATATAATAAATAATGTGGGTCTAGTGATAAATATAGAAATTTACCTTAGCTGAGTTCTTCACGGCCAAATGTAATAAATATGCTAAGAGTTCCCATAAAAAGGTACTAACAACCTTCCCTCAACCCACATGAAGGTACTTGGAAACAATATAGTTAGGGAAAACTATCCCTTCAACTATAATCTCAAGAGTTTGCAAACATCTGGACAATAAGGGAAACTTCCCTTCCACTATTAAAATGTGATCTTGTGACTCCAGACATTTATATAAAAGAAACTTTCTCTCAGAGCTCTTCTTAAGAAAGCAATAGGAAAATGTATTATTATGTTAAAATATGTTCCTTCTGAAAGTTTATTCTTTTAAAGGGTGAAAGGAGAGTCGTTAGGGCATATGGCTACCAACCTGAAGTTTGTGGGTTTGATTACTACACTTTTTCACATTGGATGGGGTGCCATCCAACGGAATCTATTGGCAATTAGTAAGTCTAAAACACAAAAACCTTACCCATGATGTAATCAGAAAAATCTGGAGTCTTAATCCAGAGGTGGAAAATTTTCTTTGACAGAGTTGACCTAGCTCATGTTTCATGTTGATACTTTCTTTCTTTCTCTTTTTTGGTAATGTCCATCCCCTGGTTGTCTTGCCTCAAATAAATAAGAAAGTGTATTTTTTATTAAAATAAGAAAAAGGACATATATAGCGGATTATGGTATCTAATTCTTCTTGTGGTGCCTCAGAGGAAATGCATCCATTGCATAACATTTATAACCTTAGCAAATTGCACCAACAATGAATGAGCATTACTTTATCCACCCCCTAGTTGGTATCCACTGCTGACTAGATTACTATACATCCTGGGTTGGATTTTGAAATAGCGTGCTTTGACGCCTTCATCCAACTCTAGTGGATTAATCTTATGAAGCGAGTAATCTGCTTAGGTAATAATTATTTGCCCTTTACTATCAGATTGCATTGCTTTAGGCCAATCCACAATTTGCTACCAATAAAAGCGTTATCAACACTTCAGCATCTTGCAATAGATCCTTATTGATTGGCAACAAACTCAATCAATCCGTGAAGGAATATTTAATTATTAATACTTAAACTTGTAATTAAACACTTGCAAGTATTGTCAGGGATGATCCCTAACAGAACATCAATAATCTGGCGAAACCAAATCTGGAAAATTAGTACATCCCATAGAGAATTATATCAACAATAATTACCAAATTAATGATAACTCCCACATCTGCTATAGATCATTTTATTATAAACTTGAACCATAGAAGATGAAACAGATACTACACTCTAATCAATTAACGCTGGATGATATGGGAATTCTAAAATTCCAACACATTCCCCTCGCTTGACCAGATCATCTAGCAAAAATAGGAATTTTGAAGTGGATGTCACTTTAGTCCATGGTCATAATTCAGCCAACATGATTAAAATTGATTTTGGCAGTGCTAGATCTTCTTTTCCTTGCTTGACGCATCTTCTCAAGCCCACTCTCAGAAGGGCAATTCCTCTTCTCCTTCTAGTATTCACTGTGACCACAAATGAGCATGGTGTCTCCTGGATCATTTGTTCAATCTTGTCAATGATGAACTCCTGAATGCCTGCAATTTTTCCAAGCCAGATTTTAATAAGGATGGATCTCACGGCTATCTACCATATCAGATTTACTTGTGAATCTTGCCAATAGGATTTTCAACGCCTGTGTTGGGATTTTATTATGCCCACATTACCCAGCTTAATTGATTATAATACATCTGCTTGTCCACTAAAGAATTTATCCCGCTAGTGGATGTGGGAGTTATTGATTATATAATAACTATTGTTTGGAGTATTATCCTAATATAATATTAGGTAATTCACCATGGGTAATCAATCAGATCGATCTTCTGGATTACTTAATTCTCATTGAGGGTGATCCCTGACAATAAACAAATAATTAGTTTGTCAATTTTTTTATTGATAACTAAATTAACTTTAAGAAATCAATAAGGTTTAGCTGCCAATCAACCAAGGGTTTATGAGTTTCTGAACAAGTAATGCCACCTGGGGTAAAGAAGCCTTTGAGTTAACCTTTTCAGTATTGCAACCTGCTTTTTATGGGTAAGAGTCCCATTACCTAAGCAGGTTGTTACCTAATAAGGATAAGTTGATGAAGATTTTAATGAAGGCGTTGTGACAAATTAGTTGGTTTAACTCAGAAAAGTTGTACTGAGATTTTCTAGGAGAATCTGCTCAGAACCAATAAGGAAGATTTTTATTTTGTGTGATCATGCAGGGATAAATTCATTGGAGACGGCCACTGTTTCCAATTAGGGAGCCAACTGAAAAGTTGGGCACCGAAATCCCTTATAACATCCCTTGGTTTTTCAGTATAAAGCAGATAATAAGATAAAAAGATAATTTTTTTTACATATTAGTACTTTTAAACTAAACCTGTTCACTATTGAGACTAGAGTTGGAAGGACAAGAAGATCTTTTGTCTATATTATTATTATCTTTGTGAACTCTGAGTGACTATGCTGTAAAATCACTAAACCTAACCATAGGTTAAGTTCTACAAAAGTGACGAGAAGAGATTCTGGACCTGAGCCAAGGTTAAGTTCTACTGAAGAGAAAGAAGTCTCTACAGATATTCCAGAATACTAATCAAATTTTTTCAACACTAGTGGTGCCAATCCCAAAAAATAGGGGCCACCACGCATCATTATTTGCAAATAAGCCAAACAAAGGTATTATCATGAATAAGAAAATTCCAATATGGAACATAGGCTATCAGCCTAAGAAGCCATATCAGATGGTGAAGAAGCTTTGGGGAAACTTTTTTTAAATGCCCACTTTAGCTGACAGACCATGGCAGACAACATTGGGGTAGGAGCATCAGCGACATGTGGCATAAGGTGGTATAGTTGAGCATTTTCTTCATTTATGAGGCTGCTGGTGTCCATTGCCTCAACATAATGAACAAGTTGATGCTCAGCAAAAGTGTTGAGAGAAGGCACACAAGTAAATGACTTGATGCGCATTCAGGTTTGGAGATAGTTGGGATCAAAAAATGAAGTTTTTGTTGCATTGATGAAAGCATGGCTTGTACAAATGATAGCTCTTCAATTTCATATTTGGCATCTTCATCAAACTCACGGGGAAATTCAGGATGGGAATACCTACAACAGGGGGTTTTGGTGCCCATGAAGTTTCCGGCAGTTGATAGTATTGTCAGGGGCAGCTGCGACATCAACTGCCATTTTGTCTATATTTTTTATAAAGGGGAAAACATTTTAAGGATACATTCGGTGGGGATGCAAATGTGGGAGCCTCAACATAAAATTCCTTCAGCGCAAAATTTGGCTTTACATTAAAAATTTGGCACTATCATCAGTCCATTTAAGAGTCTAAAAAAGATCTGATTCAGCCAGCGCTGTGCCAGCCAAGGAATTGAAGCGGTGGCAGGAGCTGATTGGCCATTTGCTGTTAACCATGGCAGCTCAGCTTAACCTTATTCAGCTGTTGACTCACAATTCCATAAATTGACTAATTTATTCAAATTTTTAAATTCTTGAATTTTTTCTTGGCTGCCGCCTTAAAAGCAGACCAGAATTTGCCATTATTGGGGGTGGGAAGATCAAACCCCTTCAAAAATTTGGGCGTGGCAGCTGGGGTGACACTGGAGGGAGGAGCGGCCAAAACAGTGGAGACGGAAACTGTGGGGCGCTTGCACTTCAAATGATTCAATTCAAAGCACAAGGGAAAATTGCATAGCTGTTCTCAACCTGCACCTAGAAGGGGTGATCAGGTGCGGATTTGATTGCCATGAAAGGGGGATTTGCAAGATTGATATTGCAATGGAAAGGTGGATCATTGCAAAGGGCCTTGAGCCTTTGCAATGATCCACCCAATTGGCCACCACAATCTGTAGCATGAAGTGTGCACCATAAACAGCCAAACCCTCCATGAGTTCATGGCATAGAGTTCAGGGGAGAGATGG
>JAKSZP010016366.1:0-51910 GCA_022478985.1 Massospora cicadina | reverse complement strand
GGGACGAACCCACACCTCAATCACCCTGACCATGAGCATCTCCTTAAACCACCCAGTCTTCACTTCCATGGCGCAAACCCTCTTGAGGCTCTCCACCATGCTTGCCATCAGATCCTTGGATGGGCAGGAGTTCCCTGCTTTGAAAAGCTTGGTTCCAACACCAAATCCATTAGCAGCCGCCACTGCAAAAGAGACTGAAGCCCCCTGTGCAGCAGAGGCCACCCCCGCTGTTAATTTGTTAATGGAGTTGGTCTTTCCGGTTTGTTTTTGTGACGAAGTTTGCTCTTCAGGCCCTTTTTGTGCAGGAACCATCGCAGCCCTTTTGGGTCAGTCCACCATTTTGGTATGTGAGTGCTCTCGCCTTTTGCTGAAGCAGTGTAAGCCCACGTAAGCTACTGGCCACTACCCAGGTTTCAGGCCATCCTAGAAAGCTGCAGTGATTATTGTAGACAGGTGAGCTGAAGCCCAGACAATCAGGATTGCCCCACCCTTGTCGCTGAGACCTGCTTTTACAGCACCCCGCATCATAGGAAAAGTGTGACAGATGATACACCCAACTCTTGCCTCACCCTTCCTGCCCATATTCTCCCCCCCAAAGGAGAGTGGAAGCACCCGCAAGAACAGGTTGGGTTACAGTAATTAGCTTTCATCCCACTCCCCATCCAGGCCACTATAGGACCCTTCCAGGGCGCCTCTCTGGGTTCTGGTGTTAGCAACTCACCTGTGTTTCCATGAGCTTTCCTAAGTTATACCATGTGAAGGCCCCAGCTTACCCTACCTTGCTCCCATGAAGCTTCATTTTGCTGGATCTAGCAACATTGTAACCAAACGGGACTCAAAGTCACATTTTCCAATTAAGCATAATAACCCCATTGTAATTAACATAATAGCTGTTGCACTTCAGTGCCATGGAAGTAATGATCATCTGACCATCATGCACGCCCTCAGAACCAACCTGGGCATATTTTGCCCTTACCCAGCGTTGGTCCAAGGTGTGCTTCAGGTCAGGCAGATCCACCAACTTGTTACCCTTAGCCTGGCTCCTCTAAAATATATTGCTACCATCCATCACCATAGTTTTGTTGCTAACCATGACAAAAGTGCTAAATATCCCTGATTTTGGTAATCCAGAAAAACTTGGGCTTGATAGTAATAAATGCCAATTGACATGTTCCCTAATGCCTTGAGAACGCCTCTCTGGATTGAGTTAAAATGAAAAGGATCAAGTGCTGGCCTTTTTGAAAAGTATAGTGTGATTTTTGCTAAAGACAACTTTGATTTGGGTTGTGCATATGATTTTTTACATTACATCATTTTGGTATCATCCATCAACTCACATATGTCCTGTTAGACACTCAAAGACAACGGATGGTGTTGTCAACAATAATTTAACCAGCTGGTGCTACACGGGATTTTAGTGCCCTTTAAGAGTCCTTGGTCTTCACTGGTGTTGATTATCAAAGAGAAATACATGGCTAGTCGCGTGTAATCAATTATAAGAAGCTCAACAATGTTACCAAGAAGGATTCTTATACATCATTGCATATTGATGCTGCGGTAGACCACTTGGGAAGCGCAAAACAACTTTTTAGCCATATATATTTCGTTTTTGGCTATCAGCAGATTGAGCTTCACAGAGATGAGCAGGAGAATTGCGCTATGATTACTGCTCAGGGCCTCTACTAACCCACTAGGATGCCACAAGGGCTGTGCAATGCCCCACAACTTTCCAGTGTGCTATAAACAGTTATTAGACGATTAGAAAAATATCTTGTGTTTTATGTATCTAGTTGGTATCTGCATTTTATAAAACTTTTACTGAACATCTTCACCACTTTGCTTAAATTTTTCGCTGCTTTGCCAGGACTGACCTTATAATCAAGCCGCATAAGTGCAACTTTTCTGGGAGCAGCTTAAATATATGGAGTTTGTCATTGACAATCATGGCTTAAGACCCCAACCATCAAAAATTGAAGCTATTGAACAAATGATACAGCCACATAGAAAATGCAATGTTTAGGTATTTCTGGGAATAATTATCATTACCGCTGATTTGTTGATAGTTATAGAAAAACTAGGCAAACCATAATTTTACCTTAAAAAAATGGTGTAGCATTTGAGTGAGCAGGGTTCTGCCATCTGGCCAACAAGCTAATGATTTGCCTCATCAAGAGCTTCTACTAATGTACACAAACCTCAATAAACTGTTATTTTTCAGACAACTGCTTCTCTCACTGCCATAGGATTGTGCTATCACAATTTGATATAAAGAGATTAGCATACCGTGGCTCACTAATCTGGGCACTGGATGTGCATGAAAGAAATAATACCCTTACTGAGAAAGAGTGTTTAGCTATATTCTAAATGTTTAAACAATTCTGGGATTATGTTTACAAATTACAATTATGGTGGTAACTTACCATGTCTCTCTGAGCTGGTTACAGAATATGAAGGAGCTGGAAGGGCGGCTGGCCCAATGGTCTTCGAAACTCCAAGCCTACAACTTTGTAATTAAGCATCACTCAGTGGTAAACACCAAAATTCTGACATGCTTTACTGACTGCTCAAAGTGGACTTAGTGGCGGATCCATCCAATGCGTTGTTTGATAAGATGATAACTCAAAACTATATTAATAAAACTGTAAGGCTAACAACTTTAGAAAATGTGGGGCAGAATACTTTCATCAAGAAAGGAAACTTTACAATTTTATTGATGGACAACACTTTTTTGTTTCCCCAGATTACCAATAATATTGACTTGATTATTATAGCCTATAAGGCGATGTGCATGGATGATATAAGAAAACGCTCAAACAACTATTATCACATTATTATTGAGAATCAATCCCTTTTGATATTCATGAGACGCTCAGGTGTTGCAAAGAATACCAAGCTGAAGCTCCTAACTGAAAGCCCACTTCTTATCAATCAATTAAACCCTATATCGCTTGGCACATTATCTCTATTGACGTTAAGGGCCCATTGTCCAATAGTTGTGGGCAAATTGAACTATATAATTTGGCCATTGATCACCTCACTAAATTGGTGGAGACCAAAGCAGTTAAAGACCTAGGCGTTATGACAACAGGTAAAATTAACTTAAACATAAGTTATCAGCATGACCTCCCACTGTTTATTTTAACGGATAATAGAACTAACTTTACAACATAAACTATTTCATAAAATATTTAGTTAATGATTATTTGAAAGGTTTATCTACTACCTATCGCCTCAAACCAACGGCATTATGGAATGGGTAAATAGCACTCTGGTAAGCATTCTTCAGAAGCTAACCACTGGTAAGGCCTCCTAGCTAAAAATTTTTACTACCCTTCGCCATTTTTGCTTATACTATCTCCTTTCAATCTTTAATGAGGTGGTCTATGTTCAAGTTACATTATGGGATTCACCCTGAGATTTCCTCAACTTTACACTTTTGTGTTAAACAAGAGAATATGAGTCTCACTAAATATTTGGAGAAGTTGAAGCAGAATTTAATTCATATACAGAGTAAAACATTATAAAGCTCTAGCTTAGAAAGTAAAGTCTCAAAAACATGATAACAAGGACTGATGACTCTTACCTAACTTTGTCATAGATAAGTTAGCTTTATATCTTTAAAACCATGGGTTTGAGCAGACTAACAAACTGGAGCATATATGGAAAGGGCCTTTTAAGATTATTTAAAAGACATATAACGATGCCTACAACCTTAAGGGTTCCATTAAAGTCACCTTATTAACCAGGTGCATTATAAGTTCCTGAAGAAGTACCAGCAGTACTTTAATTTAATATACAAAAGGTCTCAATACTAAGTTGACCCCCACTCATCTTTGTTCCCTGATGTTTGGTCAAATGGGTAAAAATGTTGCATTTATTTGACCAACCATCTGTTTATATATTTATTTACTTAATATAATATTTTAACTAATATTTACATACAGGGGTTGTGTGACAGATTAAGTCTCGCCTGATCCGCACATTAACCTCATTAACATAGTTTTGGACTCACCTGTGAATTAAGAGATTAAGTTCAGAATGTCAGGCCAGTTGGAAGAACAATTGAGATGAAAGCATAGTTTCAGAATCGCCTTCAAATTTGAAAGTTGAGTTCAAAGGGTCAGGGTAGTCAGGAGAGAAATTTGAGATAGAAACTGTAGGCAAGGATTCAGGGATTCAAGTATGAGGGCTGATCTGCCATAATGAACGACCAGTAACTTGAATCCTCCAAATTTCCATAATTTGGGATGTGAGGCTTTCAAGAGCAATGATTTGGATGCCACTCAAAAGCCTAAGTTAGTTTTTTAATTATTTAAAGTATTGCAAATGCTTTAAAATGTGAAAACGGCAACTGAAGATACAGTTTTATTTTCTCAGAAAATCCCAATAAAGATTTCAGTATTCTTGCTTGCCTCAAACCAAGTTTTAAAGTTTAATTAAAGAAAAAACATTTAAATCAACCAGAACAATGAGCTCAACTGGTGAGCTAGGCCATGCATTGGCTTCATTTGCAGTTTTTTCATGGAGCCAGACTTTGCTGCTTGCATGCAGCATTACTGGAACCTTGGTATGAAAATATGTCGCAAACTCTGGTAATGGCATGCAGGAATGGGGGTGGTTCTCTGCTGGATTGTTAGTCATGTGTTCAGTGACATGGCTTGTACTTCCCAACTCCTTCATCACATATTGGTGAAAACCCATGCATTACATAAAACGAAACTCAAATAACTTTCTCTCCATCTTGTGGGGGCCCCAGGAGGAAGCGGTGGTCACTAATGGAGAGTAATGGAACTGACATCTCTTGACCATGGTTATGGTAGGGTCTCATTGGAATCTTTGCTATGTGAGATGGGACAATTATGGGGGCGGCAACTCCACAATCCATATTAGTACAGGCAAAACCAAAATCACCCAAAAGTCAGGTGGCGTTGTCCATGGAGGCGATGGACAAACTTCATCAAGTCATTGCGCATATCTGCTTCCAGGCACATTTGGCGCAAGCAAGAGAGAAAATCCCCTCTCAAGTTTACATAGCCCAGGTGGTGGACGCATTACCCCCAGAATTGGATAGATAGTTTCAGGAACTTATTGTGGAACAAGAGAGTTTGCCAAATTTAATGGATGAATTTTTGGAGTTGATCGACCAGAAAGCATGTCCAGATGAGGCAAAAGATGAGGCATGGTCGGCACTATTAACAGTTAGTCAGGGTCATAGCTCAGTAGAAGATATGCACAGGTTTTCCATCCGCTGGCAAAGACAGCCCAGGTCGCAAATTCCCAAGCTTCACGTATGTATGTCAGAAGTTGCAAGCAGATTTGCTAGCAGCTTTGGCAACAGCAAAGGTTCAGGCCACACTAGGGAAGGAAATGGCCCTAGAGGTACAAGTTGAAAAGCAATTGGCACTGGCATGGGACTGATGTTAATGATCAATATCACCAGATAAGAGACAGTCCCCAGTGAGTGGCTACTCTAATCAGGGGGCTGGCATCTAGCCCAAGAAACTTTGAAGATGAATCACGTAGATCAGTGAGCCATGGGAAGGGGAAGGGAATATACCTAAATTTTTATCATTAGACATATTGAAATTGAAAGATTCATTCATAAATCGCCTTATTTGCTTTATCCTCATCTGTTTATTCCCATAAAGTTGCACACGAATGGCAGAATGGAAGGGTCAATGGCCCTGGTAGATACTGGGAAAGAAGAGAATTACATTGAGCTTGTGTTGGCAGAGCACATGAAGTTGCAGGTGCAGAGGGAACCAGAGGTGGTATTTGCTGATGCATCATAGAGGGCGCCATCATGGCAAGTGAGCCCTTCAGTGAAGATACATCATGACCCATTTGGGTTCTGGGAGCAGTTCTGTGCAATTGAAAAGCTGGCTCACCCAGTAGTGCTGTGGATGCGGTGGTGGCATCAGTTCAGACCCAAGATTGATGTACCTTCCAGTACTTTATCCTTGAATCCAAGGGTGGGTCCCCTGATGAAGTGGAGCTGATGGTGGTGAACCATGATTTGGATGAGCATAGAACCATGGGGGCCATGCAGGAAGAAGATTTACCAGCAGAATACCGAGATTTTGTGGAGGTCTTTGGACCAAAATTGGATTCTCCAGTCTCTCCCATGGGGCCATTTGCATTCTCATTTCAGTTTTAAAAAGGGCCAGAACTACCCTGTGGATGCCTGATCTATCCGCTGAATGAATGAGCCAAGGTTGCATTGGAGGATCATGTGAATTTGATATTGAACGGAGGATTGATTGAGACATCAAAGTCAGCCATGGTGTCCCCAGTGTTGCTGGTGCCCAAGGCAAGCGGAGAGTTATGGCCATGTGTGGTTTACCAGAGATTGAATGCGGTCATGGAGCAGGACCCTTACCCAATGCCATTAATGTATGATATTCTGCCAATGGTCATGGGGTGCAACATCTTCACCAAGATTTATCCTGAAGATGCGTTCAATCATGTACCTGTGAGGCCAGAGCACCAGAAGTACACGGCATTCAAATGCCATTTTGGAATGTTCCAATACTGAGTTATGTAATTTGGGCTGCACAATTCCTCGGCGGTGTTCCAACACATGATTGACCAAGTACTCAGTTGGATGATTGGCCGGTGTTGCATCGCTTATATGGATGACATCCTTGTGTTTTCAAGTTTGAAGGAGGCACATGTATGTGACATGCGGGAGGCCCTGGAGGCATTGGCTGAGGCAGGATTACAGCTGAAGCCTCCAAAGGTGTGAGTTTAACCAGGATTCAGTTACGTTACTGGGGAATGTTGTGTTCAGGAAAGGCCTGGAGGTATGCCATGACAAGGTACAGGCGGCGCGCGCATGGAAGGCATCAACAGATCAGAAACAAGTAAGAAGTTTTCTGGGGAATGTAATTTCCTCTGGTAATTTTTAAGAATCTATCAAAGTTGTCTTTGTCACTTACACAATTAACGTAAGATGTGCCATTTGTATAGGGGAAGAAGAGGAGCAAGCAATCAACCTGCTGAAGGAGAAGCTAATTTTAGAGACAGTCCTTGCCCATCCAGATCCTGAGAAACCTTTTGTGTTTGAGACGGATGCCTCAAATTTTGCTGTGGGAGCAGTACTATTACAGATGGGGGTAGGATGGGTTAGAGCACCCAGGGTGTTATTTCAGCCTGAAAATGACTTCAACAGAAACAAACCATCCAATATATGACAAGGAGCTACTGGCGGTGGTTGTGGCGCTTCAGGAGTGGCAGCTCCACTTGTTGCATGCCCATCATCCTTTTGTAGTTTGGACAGACCATTGGGCATTGGAGTATTACCGGGAGTTTAGGAAAATGAAATAGCGGCAAACCTGGTGGCATGCGGAGCTGGTTCAGTATAATTTACAAGGGGAGTATCTTTTGGAAGCTGTCAACACCATAGCAGATTAGTTGATCCAAGATGTGGGTCTAGCATAGGAGAAGGCTGAGTTGGAGGAGTATAACACAGCAACATTGTTCCAATCAGACCAATTTGCAATGATGGTGAGAGAGTGGGATGAATTGGAGGGAAAGATCCAATGGAAGAAAAGGAGGTCAGCATTTGGTTGTCAGCTATGGGCGGAAATGGTGGAGGACTAACAGCACAGAATCATCATACATATGGGAAGAAAGATGGGATTTTGTACCATGACTCATGAGTATGGGTTTCAAATCCAACACTACAGTAGGAAGTGCTGCAGGCATCGCATGACCACCCGTTAGAGGGTCATCCTGGAGTCAAGAAGATAGTCAAACTGGTGCAGCAGAAGTATTTGTGGGCTGGACTGTGGAAGGATATCACAAAATATGTGGCGGAGTGCTTGGTTTGTGCATGTTCAAAACCTTTGCAGAGGAAGCCTGTAGGTAAGTTAGTCCAATTCCATATTCCAAGCCAGACGTGGGGCCAGTTAGTGTGGATTACATTATGGGGTTACCCAAGATCCAGGGGAATGATGCAATAATGGTTGTTGTCAATCAGTTGACTAAATATGCCGAGTTTTTCCCATTTACCTCAAAGTTCTCAACCAAAGATACTGCAAAGGTTTTCATCAATGAGATACTTGCCCGTCATGACCTTCTGGCAGAAATCATTTCAGGTTGTGGAGCCCAATTTATATCAAATTTCTGGTTAAACATGCTCAAAAACTTGAAGATTCATTCATGTAGGGCTTCCACATATCATCTCCAATCTGACGGACAGACAGAGAGGGTAAGCCAAGTATTAGAACAATACCTTCAATGCTATGTTTCAGATCAGCAAGATGATTGGGTTACCTGGATCAAACTGGCTCAGTTTGCCTATAATAACCACTACCAGTCATTGGTGGGGATGATGCCGCTCTTTGCAAACCATGGATCAAATCCAGCGTTGGATGGGGGGTCAGGTGGCAGAGTATGCCAGGGGCGGATGAGTTATCCTGAAAAATGACGGATATCAGGAGAAAGTTAGAAAAAAACCTGGAGTGCACCACAGCACGGCAGAAGTGGTATGCAGATCAATGGAGAGCGCCAGACCCATTGTTCGCCCCAGGAGATTGGGTGTTAGTGGTGGCAAAAATAATGCAGTACTAGTGAAGAGCTGGAAGCTTAAACCAAAGTTCTTGGGACTAAACTAAGGTGATTTGGGTCATAAACAAGGTCGCATTTGAACTGGACCTTCTGGAAGGGTCAAGGGCCCATCTAGACATCCATGGCTCGTGGCTTTGGGGGTTTCAGGGGCAGGGAATAGAGTGGCCTGGGCCGTTGGTCCCATGGGAGAAGGACAACCAGGAATATGAGGTTGAACAAATCCTGAATGAGCAATGGGTGAGGTGTCAGCAGAAATTCCTATAAATTGGAAAGGATATCTGGTGGAGAAGCAATCTGGCAGACACCAGAGGAGTGTGCACGCTGTTTGGAGAAGATCTGAGAGTCCTTGGATTTGCAGGGTGTTGATGTGATGGATTGGGTCTGGCCTGATCCACACATCAACCTTGTTAATATAGTTTTGGATTTACCTGTGAATTTGGAGGTCTTGTCAAACTGTCAGTCCAGTTGGAAGAACAATTTGAGTTAAAAATCATAGTTTTGGATTCACCTGCAAATTTGGAGGTTGAGTTCAAAGGGTTGGGGCAGTCAGAAGAACATTTGAGACGGAAATTGTAGGTAAGGATTTAGGGATTTGAGAATGAGGGCTGATCTGGTGTATTAAATGACCGGTATCATGAATCCTCTGATTTTCCATAATTTGAGATGCAAGGCTTTCACAAGCAATGATTTGGATGTCACTCAAAAGTCTAAGTTAGGCCTTTTAATTATTTAAACTATTGCAAATGCATTAAAATGTGGAAACGGCAACTGAAGATACAGTTTCATTTTCTCAAAAATCCCAATATAATTTCAGTATTCTTGCTTGCCTAAAACCAAGTTTTAAAGTTTGAATTATAGAAAAATATTTAAATCAACCAGAATGATGAGCTCAACTGGTAAGTTAGTCCAAGCATTGGCTTCATTTGCAGTTTTTTCATGAAGCCAGACTTTGCTGCTTGCATGCAGCATCGCTGGAACCTTGATCCACAAATACATCACAAAATCTGGTAATGGCGTGTGGGTCTAGGGGTGGTTCTCTTCTGGATTGTCAGTCATGTGGTCAGTGACATGGCTTATACTTACCAGCTTCTTTGTCATATATTGTAACAGACCTGTGCGTTACAAGTTGATCAATATGCCACGCTGTATAATTTTTAGTATTATTTTACTTCAAATTACCTTTCTCAACGGCCTCCAGTTTCTTGGTAGTTGTCAGTTGCATTAAATTACTTTTTAAAATCTCCTTTGTGCCTTCAATTACTGGTAATCACAAAGGCAGATCAAATACTAAACCACGCCAGTGCAACTTCCAATTCCCTAATTTACTGATACCTTGGCCTACAGCTCAAGTTTTTGTATCACTTATTAAATTTCTTTATTTTGATAACCACCTTGCCCCTAAGCTGTCATAAAATATTCAGCAGTAGGGTCATTTTATTTGCCATGGCCATCTGAAAGTGCTCAAAAGATAATAAGCTTATTGATACTATTATGGAATTTCCCAAAGCCCTAAGCATTTTTTTCAATGGTCTGATTTTGATAGCACGCCTTTATTTTGTTATCCTTGAGCACTGCTTAGTAGACCTAAATTGCACCAATAAGAACTCTGATAACTAAAAGAGCATAACAACTTGGGTTTACCATCCATAATGGGATTTTATTTCTACATTAATGAAGAGACTATAACAAAGAAGAATTACTTGAATGAACCTCAGGGCCATTGTCAGTATTAGATATTAAAATGTACTTTACTTTCTTTTAACATAAAATATCCATATATAAAGAACTTCCTAATTTTTTAAGTTTTCCAAAGTTAAAGCCATTAAACAGTACCTTGTATTTTTTGTGTATAGTAACCTGTGCACCTGAAATCTGACGCCCTTGAACTGGTTTTAACAATCTATGCATCTACAAAGACAACTTTTGGTTTAATTAAGCTTTATCTTTATTGCCATTGTTAGAGGCATCAATGATGAGAAGCTTGTTTAAATACAATCAAGCCCGCCGCTGGTAAGTTTATCTATAGTTTTCATTTGCCCGTCCTGAAGATAATTAGTTTTGGAGAGCATTGCAATTACTGCCTACATAAAGATACTAGCCCATTTACCTTTAAAAATTTATACAGGACATCTATTGGCAATATCTCATATGCCGCAGTCAGAAAAAACCACCTTGGATAGATCTTAGTTACAAATTTATGGGTTGAACTCAATTTGTAAAACCTTTGCCTTTTACCTCTAAACTATGTGTCAAGGGTGACAGTATAATCAAGCTACGGAGTGTTTTATAGCTATAATGTCATCTATCATAAGATTACATTTAGACTGCATATTAAAAAAGTATATGAGGTGGGTCGACCTTGGGACTCATATATTACACCAAGATTTATTTATAGCCAGTAAAGGTTTTGAACTTGTATTAAACAAAAGCTGCACTAGGGTGGAAGAAGTAATAATCCTACCAGGCTAGCCACCCCTTAGAATGCTTATTAAGCTTTCTCAAGGTGTCAATATTTTAAGAACTTAAGGGTAGCCTCCATTTTACTTGGCCATATTTTTGATGTAGGCCTAGCCACAGAATAAGTTTTTATACCAAGGCTGGTGTATTTTGCAGCACTTTCACACTACTGCATAGTTCAAGTTCTTTACTAGTACTTTTTTCTTTATTAGACACTGGGCTTATACCCTCTGACAAGGTATAATCTTCTGAATAACATATAGAAGAGCTATGATGTATCCTATGACTCCTAGTATAGTTATCTCTATGCTAGGAATAATGTACAAATGCTAAAAATAACTTTTTTAGACAGTGTTACTTTATTAGTATAATATTAAGAAATATTATAGTTAATCTATGCTCCCCTGAACAATGATGTTCTAAATTGAGAGTACTATTGACAGTAAGTACAATGGGTACAATGAGTACAATAATTATGACATTAACATTTTTTCAAAGGAACTCATGAAGGTATGAGGAACAAGGTGAGATGATTCTGGAATTGTAGAGGTATTTAAATGTAGGTCATATAGTGTTAGACAAAAATATTAATTATATGTGCCTACTAAAATATGTTTTATCATTGTTATGAAAGAAAATGAGAAGTTTGTTAATATTATATTTTATTCGAGGTGGGCTGACCTGGGACAATACCGCACCAATGAGGGGAAGTGAAGAAAATGGGAAAGGAGGATAAAACCCAGAAAACCTCCATGCACGGCGTATGATAGGCCAGGAACTCCATGGACCGCCTTTGCTATTCGCTATCTCAGTTCGGGGCATTGGTGCACAAAACCAACACAGTCAAAATCGTCCCCTACCCAAAGTTCACTACTGGGATCAAACTTGGGGAGACAGCGGTAGAGGTCCCTATTCTACCACTGGGGTATCCTCCCCTAAGTTTGTTAGTTTGTTAATCTTAGTCAAGTCAATAATTCATACATCATATCACCCCTTTGATTTGAATCATTATTTTGATAACTCCCATATGCAGGAGGCTGAATTCTGTAGTAGGGCTTTAAAAACTTTTCAAGAACCCCATTAATAACTATTCCATTAGCAAGTGCTTTATAGTATAGATATTGAGTGTCAATTTCTATAAGATTATGTACACTCTTCCACAATATTAAAATTCTGTGTTCTCTCAAACCCATATGTATTTAAGTATGCTACTAAATAACATTACTTAACTTAGTAGTTTTCATCTGTGCTGGTTGTCCTTTACCTTTTGATTGTTTTTTTTGAGCTAAAGATGTCCCTTAGGCTTCAATTTGAATTTTATCAGCACCCTAACCAAGTAATCAAGACAATCTGTTGATTAATGTTTTCACAATAATTCATGATAGAGTGCAGAAAAGAGGCAAGGCATGATGTTCACTATTAAGGAGATGGTAAAGCAAAAACAGCACTATGGCAACCAATATTATAAGCAAATATTGTGGGTCTGATATAAAGGGTCCTTTGAGAATGTGAAACAGCTGCAAAAATATAAATAGTTATCCCTAGGGCTCCACTAATTATCTCAATGGTTTTATAGACTCAGAGTGGTAAGGGTAGCAAGAATCCCACTAATTCTCATTAGCTCAATCAGTTTAGGGTTTATCTTAGAGGTAAATATGGTAGCATTAAGTGTTAAAATAACCAGAAGGCACTTATCAATATATATTGTGTCCCATTATAATTTTGCAGTAGTCACTGCTCCAAAAAGCAAATAGTTTAGCCTCAACCCACTTGAAAATTGTTTAATAACCACAATGATGTACCTGTGTTTAAAGGTACTAACAGTTAAGTCCTTATAACATTAAAGAAGATTGTGCTCAAAGCCCAACTAGGCTTGACTAACTAATAAGTGGTGGAAGCATTGATGAGCTGTTGTGACTGACATTCTAAACATTTAAAAAGATATCCTAAATGCCAAAATATATAAGATCCCAGTGGTAAATCTGTTATTCTTGCTTCAGCATCATGTTCAACTCAACATGGCCAATGCCCTATGTGCATGCAAGACAAACGCTGCTTATTTGGATAGGACTATATAGAAAACATCTTTGAGCATCACTTCCATTATTGTAGAATATACCATTTTTAATTTCTGTGTTCCTTGTTGGTTGATCCATGGTGTGGCTAATGGTAGACTGTTGGCATTGTAACTTTAGGCCTTTACTTCTATTAATCAATTGATTGGCAAAAAAAGACAAGACAGAAAATGGATAACCCAAAAAGCTCACTTAAATTATGATGGGTAAAACCAATCTTTGTATCACTTCTTAGTCATAAGCTTGAAGTTTAAGTGCCCAATGTGCTAGCCAACCTTTAAATTCCTTTAGGCTATAGAGGCTTTATGGGGAAGCGTAGTCTTTGACAACTTAAAATTTGTTACCATGGAGATAAACTAAAAACTGTTTGCATGCAAAAATTTAGGACAAACATTTGCACTTGGTTATTATATAATTCCACTCATGCTTAGTAATTTCATGGATGCAAATATGACAGGATGTTCCTCGCCATTTTTTACTTTGAGATAGTACAGCTACAATAACAATAAGGATACATCAGATTGCACAGTAAAAAGAAAATCAAAATCCATTAGTTTATAACTGGCCCTTGGCCATGAAGCTCTTAAATTATCTAAAGCATCTTTGCACTTTGAGAATCTCTGGAAAGCCAGCCCACTTCTTAATAAATTAAACCACTGTTCAGCTATTTATGAAAATCCTTAAATAAGTTGACAGTACTATCCTATCGTCCTAAAAATCTGTACATTCCTTTTGCTTTCAGGGCTCTTCATGGAATAACTTCTTTGAGATACTGGGCGGGGTTGTACAAAGAGTGCCTGTAACTCTCCTGTTCCCTGAGAGGTTATGAGAAACCAAAACAAATTTACAGGGAACATATTATAAAACAAGAAAAACAAAACACCATTAATGGTGTCAATGCATACAAGGCTTAAGCACAATATGAATAACAATAAAATCCGCAAAATAAACTAAAAGGCCACAGACTTGGTTAGACTTAAATGTTCTTGCTTAAGTGAAAATAAGAGTTTAGGCCTCATGGAGCTTTAATTGAAAGCAGTTTAGACTTGACCAATGACATATAAGAAGCCGCATATCTTAAAAGATTGATAATAGCCTAAGTTTTTAGATACCAGTGCAAGGAGGTCCGCGGCAAGGCCAGCCAAAAGGATCATCTAATAAGAAAATTAAATACCACTATTTATTAGTAGGGAACAGACGACCAACCAAGAGGTATTTTACAAACGCAAAAATATAGGGAAATGGGTGCATGGGACATTATCATTTTGTTTTGACGCTATTTCAACTTTTAGTTATAAAAAAGAGACTACTATCAATGGTTGTCCCATAGCCCAAGTAAGCCTAAAATTTAGTTTATTGGATCTGAATACCCCTTATTTAGTACCATCTAGTACTAAAAAAAATACCCCTTATTTAGTCATATAGTACTAAAAAATACCCCTTGTTTAGTAATACTGTAATTTGAAAATGATTTGAATCCACATTTGCAAATCAGATGTAATTACCATTTTTGTTCAAACTAAAATTTATGATCTTCAACGCCATTGATGTATTTATCTGAACCTCATCAAATAATTCCTGGTACCAACCTGGGCATTCTTAGCTCTTACCCAGCATTAGTCTAAGGTATAAATGAGATCAGGAAGGCAGCTAACTTGATTCATTTGACCTTATTCACTTCCTCCTTGTTTCTACAATTTACACAAGACATATGTAATGAGACATGGCATTACCCTCCAGATATAAGGCATCACCCCTCCACCAGGGGCATTAGAATGGAGAAGTTTTTATATGATGGGGTTAACTGAATGGCAGCAATTTTAAGAGTGGTCTTTGGAACAGCAGCCTTAAAAAGCGATTCTGAAAAGAGTCCTTTAAGTATTTTGCATGGGCACAATTGTAGGATAAAACCCAACTATTTACTGCGGCATCAAAATTCTTTCATAATAGCAGGTATTCCAATCTTTTTTTCATTCAAAAAGAGGCAACAATCCCCTTCAGTTGACATCTGGTACCCCATCCAAAAGGTACAACTGTAATGTCTTAAGAGGGGGGCCCTCAAAATAGACAACTTGCTCATATGAAATGTGGCTAAAGTTTTGAACTCTGGTGGAAAAATCAAACTGGTGAGAGTCATGACCTACTATTTAGCAAAGTGGCATGGTCCTATTCTCTTCAGTTCTAGTTTTTTAACATGGCTGTTTTATTTGAATGTTTTTGTCATCAATAATCACTAGATCTCCCCTTTATGCTAGTGACTTACCTTTCTCTTCCCATATTCTTTCTCCTTATAGGTCTTCATAGCGAGTCCAAATTTGTTATTTACCTCTTGATGTACTTTATTAATAAGCCTAGAAAAGTTTACCACGGCTTCCACTTTAGACCCACAACTGGGTTCCATGTTAAATGAGGGGTTATAATATAGTTTACAAAAAAAGAAAAACACCTGATAGAAGAATGTTGGGAGTTTTCATAATTAAATTGCGCCAGAGAAAAGTGTGAGGCCCATTCAGAGTGATCAGCCAACGTATAGCACAGCAAAATTGTTTTTTCATTGTTTACTCGTTATGTATTCCCATAAGATTGTAGATGGAAAGCAGTTGAACACCTTGGGCATATCTGGAGATTCTTGCACAGCTCTTCTATAAAATAAGGATATGAACTGGGACCATGGCTGCTGTTGATTTCTCTTGGATATGTTATGGGTGGAGAAAATGTGGGAGACAAACATTTTTAGCAATTTAAACAGCTTTAACTGTAGTATTGCATGGAAGTTAGTGGCAAACTTGGTAAAATGGTCTACCACTACTATGATGACATCCTAACCTTCTTAATGGGGTAACTACACATTAGAATCCACTGAAAGGGAAGTACAAGGCTCTTCTGATTTTCTGGACTAGTACCAACAACCCAGCAAGGGTCTGTAGATATAGAATTATCTTGTTGCACACAGAATACTCCTTTATATCAATCACTCTGTACTGAAAATCCCTTTTTGTTATACATGTGACAAATAAGCTCCAGATTAGTTACGTTCCCAGGATACCTCACAATTTTCATATCATAATGTTACTCTATTATCTATGGGAGAAGAGTTCCAGCAGGAACCCATGTGCATCCCTTAAACCATAACATATCGTCCTTCACATGATACACCATATTAGATCTTCTTGCTTCAAGTTGCATTTGTCAAAAATTTTATTATATTCTGAGGACAATTGTTGTGTCAAAACAACCTGTCTGAACATATTATACTCTTCTAGGTTCTCCAGGGAAGTAAGTCCAGGTGCACAGATAATAGTATAAGGTTGATATTACACAATATTTCCTGGAGGAATCACCAATTGAGTATTATGGAACTCTACTTCCTTAGGGTCAAAGGCTAATGTCAGATTGAAATTTAAGGTGTCAATTATCTCATTACCTTGTTTTTTGTGAATTTATAAGAGACCACAAACTATGCAAGAGTTTCATTCCAAAGTGCATGCTATGGGCTAGGACTTCAGGAGCACGGTATTACAACAGCGCTCAATGGTCAGTGCAAACTCAGAATAACAGGGATGAACCATGTAAATGATTGCGTCAGTATGTTAGCGCTTCCACTACTACCAGTAACTCCTTATTATAGACCGCATAGTTCAACTCAGAAGGGACATTTTATGAAAATAACCACAGGGTGCTCATCCCCTTCAGTTCCCACTTAAAATAGAGCTGCAGAAATACCAAAATTTAAAGCGTTGTTAAACATTAAAAGCTCTTCATATGTGCCCACATGGTGAAGTACAGACATAGAAAGTAAAGTGCACTATACAATCTGGTTTGCTTCCTCCAGTTCAGAAAACCACTGAAGAGATTTAGCGCCATTTTTATAAAATAAAGCAACCATCTCTGAAGGATAGGAATAATTTTTTTAAAAGAGCACATTAATCAAGAAGCTTCTCAATTTCTTTACTGAGGTGGGCGTGGGTCAATTATGATAGCTTTCTCTTTGTCTGGAGTGACCATATGGCCTTTATGAAACATAATGTTGCCAAAGAAAGTAAATTAGGTCTTAAAATACATATTTGCTTTTCTTCAATGTTAATAAAGTTGCTCTTAGATATTCCACCACTTGCTGCAGGTGTATCTCATGGGATGCTTAATCTGGGTAGAAAACAAGAATATCGCCCATATAGGCCACAGACATACCCTCAACAGCCTCCTAACGTCAAATCAATATGACGTTAAAAGATTGCAGAATATTCTTAAGGACAAATGGCATGACACAGAATAGGAAAATCACCTCTTTAATGCATAACGCAGTAAACCATTCCTGACCCTTTATATGTGATCTGGTTAAAGGCGCTCAGGCAATCCAGTTTGGAAAAGATTTTGGCTTTCTCCACATATCTGGCGATTTGGGCCTCCATATGGATGGGATGCAGATTAAGTATGATGACATTGTATAATAAATCATAGGCTACACAAGGGCATAGAGTACCATCTGCTCTCTACAAATAGAAGAGAACACACTGGTGAGGCTTGAAGGAAGATAAAGCCTTTTATAATTGTTCTGAAACTCAAATTTATAGAGCTGCTTCTTCTTTCAACGTTAAATGGCAAAGGGAGAGAATTCACACCAATTCTATTGTAAGCTTTAAATTGCAATTAATTCAATGATGTTATGGTAACAAATTTTTAATTTTAATTAAATAAAGACTTTTCCTTTCAAAGAGGGAGGTAAGGGAGTTTTTGAAATGTGCTTGAGCAGAAGTGCAAGGGAAATCATCTGCACATTCAGACATTAAGACAAGTTCATTAAGGAGTCATCAGAAAAAAGGGAATCACTACTTCTTTTCGTCTTTTCAAAGATAAGTTTTAAAAATTTGCCTTTTTGTAATGATTGATAATCATACATGGATTTTTTAAAGTTGGGACTTAGAAGACTATTACAATAACGGTCACAATCCCATTTCTCTGATGCAACTTAATAGTTGAGTCAATGAAATTTTGTGATAATTTCAATAAAAATAATTATTTTCTCCAGCAAATCTTTTAAGAATTTAGGTTTTAATTATCAAGCCAGCGGTTTCTCAACGCCAGCAATTGTTAGACTTCTGCGCCTAAATTATTATTTAATCTGCGTAGCTCTTGCTGGTTACTATTTAATAAGTGAGTGTGTGTTCCCATTTCCTCATTTAAAAATTCTTTTAATTTTGTTCTTTATTCAGGATAAAGCCCATTTCACATACTAAACGGTTTTAATGTATTTAGAAAATTTACCCATATCAGGCATGGCTATCCTGAAAGAAAAACGCAAGTTTTGGAACACCATGCTGGTGTTTGTGTATCTCAGGAAGATGCCACAACAGGGCAAACAGGAGCTAAATACGACCTGTGGAGTTAGAGGTATGGATGTCTAGAGGAGGGATGGATTTGCACCATTGAGTGAAACCCTGTAGGTCCCGCTGGGTGACAGAGGCTGGTGGTGTTTAAACGCCCACTGCACCTCAGCTTATGAGGCATATCCTGTGTTTTTCATTGATTTCCATGCAATATTTCCCTAGAACGCCTAATTTGGCAAGTAATTTAAAGTTGCCTTTTTTGTATAGTTTGTGCTGTCCATTTTGGGTTTCCAATGCAGCATAAACTGATGAACAATGAGGTAACTCTATTTTGGCTTAGGGTTTAATTATATTAGATGGCAAGCAAGATCTTGGGAGCCTTTTCTGTTACATTTTTCAAGTCATTATTTTTTTTGGCAGGTTGTGCATCAGGCAGCTTTCAAGATGGCCTAGTGGCAATATTAAAGCATTGCCATTGGACCTGCAATAAATTTTTGCTATTTTTCTGGACTTCCTGTGAGGAGAATGTAATGGTCAGTTTCAACTAACCATTTATTTTTTCTCAGGTTCATATTTTCCCAATTCCTGAGCAAAAACAATTTAAAAGATTTTTTTTGTTTTGGCCAGGTTTATGCGCTGAGTTATGCTTTTCCTGAACTATTGATTAGGCTTACAAGAGCCTAATTAATGATTTGGCAGAGGCCCTTGAAGGGCGACCTTTAAGGTTGAGCCCACACAAATCCAAACCTGATTTAAGGTAATGTTGCATTTAAAACTTCCATTTCCCAACTGCCATCTTGCCCTTAGTTTAGCATCGATATTTGACACCAGAGGAAAATCCAGCATGAGTTAGTACAACAATCCTCTGCATTGGGGAATTAGAAACAGGAGAAAAATGAGTTAGGTAAGTGAGGTTGCAACCCCTAAATACCTTTACTTTTTAATCAAATAAAACTGTCGCATTAGAGTAAACCCCAATAATCTGATGTCATGTTCCTCTATAAAAAAAGGTAAGGGTGGCCTCTTATCCATGAGAGTAGCCCAGCAAGGTGCAGAAACTCCAGAAGAAGACTTCCAAATCAGGTTTGGAATTGCGCAGGCTTATCCTTAAAGGGTTTCCTTCTGAGGCCTTTTCTGAACTATTGATTAGGCTCATAAGAGCCTAAATAATAGTTCAGGAAAGGCATAACCCAGCACCCTACCTGAAAAGACCTAAAATATTATATAAATTTGGTTTAGGATTAGAGAAATTTAAAACTCAAGCTGAAACATAACGATTGGTCAAAACTGACCATTACATCTCTATAAATTTGCCTATTATATATAAAATAAAGCCGATCTATAGTCTTATTTATTTCAATAGTGACTTCCATGTTTTATAATGATATATTTAGTCTAATAGCGGCCATGTTTGGCCCATACAAACAGGAGGTAGACTTTAAGAGTGAGTTTGAGGAAGCTATTGCCTTCCTATACACCTTGTCTTGGATCCAGGGCATGCTTCTTGAAGTAAGAATATTCACAACTGCCCTGTAAGGGGTGTTTATTTATGACACATGTAGCACACCCACTAGAAGAATAGTCTCAGGAACCCTGTCCACCCTTTGGTCGTTGACTTGGGTCCTACTTACAAATTCATTTGTGGCTCATTGGAAGGAGCCAGTGCGTCACAGAGAATAGTAAGTTGGGGTGGTCAGTTGGAATGCTGGCGGTTAAGGACTCTTGCGCCCACCAGGAGATCTCCAGGGGGAACTTTGATGCTTTCCAGGAACCCTAAAATTCCATTTATTTCCTTTCATGCTATCCCTTTCTGCAAAGTCACCCATTGGAAAATCGCTTGATTGCATTTCTTCATTTCTTGGTCCTTGTTGGCATGCACTGGGATTGTTGTTTTTGAGGGGTGATGTTGCAATTGATGATTGTACATGGATTCTCTAAGATTGGGACTTTGGAAATATTTTATGAAGATGGTTGAAATCCCATTTTTCTTTCATGACTTAATTGTCAAGTTGATGCAATTTTGGGATAAGTCTGATAAAATAATAAGTTTTTTTTAGTACTAGATGATATAATAAATAAAATAAAATAATAAGTTTTCTATGGCAAATTTCTTAAGAATTTTAGGCTCCCAATCCTCAAGCCAGTGGTTGCTCAATGCTGGCAACTGTTAGGCTTTCATGCCATAATATTCTTTAATTTGTGTTGCTCTTGCTGAGCTACTATTTATCAAGCGAGAGTGTGTTCCCTTTCCTCACTTTAAATTATTGTTATTTTGTTCCTTCTTCAGTATAAAGCCCATTTCATGTATTTACACGGTTTTTATGCTAAATAATTAAATAATTAAATTTACCACATCTGAAATGGATGGCCAGAAAGAACACCTTTTTGAAATACCATGTCAATGTTTGTTTTGCAGTCAGATGCCATGACAGGATAAACAGGATCCTAATAGGATCTAGGAAGTTAGAGGTACGGATTTCTAGAGGAGGGATGGTTTTGCACCAATAAGAGCAACCCTGGAAAGCCCGCTGGGTAAAGGAGGCAAGTGGCTTATAAACGGCCACCGCACCTCAGCTTTTTGGGCATACCATGTGTTTTTCAATGCTTTTCAAGCAATATTTTCCTGTGACGCCATAACTAGGCAGGTTTTGATTTATCTTTTTTATATAGTTCGTGGCATATTTCTTAAGTTTTTTTACAGGCTAAACTGCCAAACAATCAAGGTTACTCTTTAGGCTTAGGACTGCATTATGTCAAAATGGCGAGCAAGGTCTTAGGAGCCTTGTCTATTACACTTTTTATGTTCTGATATCATATTTTCGCTAACTTAATTTCTAGAATAATAGTGTACAGCAGGTTTTTGTCTGCCATAAAGTGGTTAGTGAGGTAGTATTTACCAACTTGAAATCCAAATAAACCCAGAACTTTTATTATGGGAATTTCCTGCAAAGTACAGCTTTAGCATACCACCAGGTAAGTAGTGTAACTTAAAGCAGTCAGCTAACCTTGATCTATAAAGTTTCCTGTGACACCTGTATCCACCAAAATGGACGTCCTTACTTTTTAAAAGGGAGAAGAAAGAGTATCAGAAGGCATAAAGTGCCCACAATACTCTTTAACTAAAATAGAAAGTGAAAACAACTCACTATAAGAATTTTCATCAGGATCAATAATGTCACCTGGTTATGTATTTTTATCATTAATGGGAGCAGGATAACTTAACACTTTCACTATAGAGGAGACATACCCAACCTGAGTTCCTGCAATTTCATGTCTCATTACACATTGAAACACTAAAAGATTACTAGCTACTTGGCTGCGGCAAATCATTATGTTGCTAAAGTGAGGAGTTTTTGGAATTATTTGTTATACTATATTGATTGTTCTAGACCCACAATAACTGGTGAACGGCTCATCTTTAATTGCAATGTTCTAGTTTAAAATGGCATTATTGGGTTTCATTGACAGAATCCCTGATACATTTGCTGACTATAGGTTGGCAGACATAGCCAAACCAGCGGGAACCCCTTTCAATGAGGGTCATTCTAATCCATGAAAGGAATATCCATATTGTCATATTTATTAGATACCATTAATTAATCTAAATAACTAGAGGCTAACTTATCTTTAGAATCCTCTATGATCAAAAAGAAAGCAGAAAAATGAAGCTGTTTCTTGAGAAATTGTAGAATTTAGTTTAAGCACTTATAGGGGCCCCACAGGCGATTTTACGCAGCTAAATTAATAGACTCAACATCAGTTGGGGTGTAAAAATTATAAATTAGACCAATGATCACTCAATTTAAATTTCAGGTGGAGAAAGTCATACTCAGACATTGTTACCATAATTTTGCAGTGTTGAATAGAGAAATGACGTTTCTATGACGTCAGAGAAAAAGTAAGGCCTTGGCTCAACCACAGCATTATATAAATATGACGCCAGCAGGCGTCCCACTTGAAATAGTCTGAAGAACTCATGGAAAGTTTTCAAATAAAATATAAACTAGTTGCCAAGCTTCCAAAAGGCGTGAAAACCTTATATCAGCTTCCAAAAAATTCAACAGGTCCTATGAACTATAAGTAACCAGTCAGCCACACTAGTGAAATTTGACATATTAAGTCATCACATAAAGGAAACTTTTTTGAAGTATTTAATGATGTATAAATGGAAACCTCAAATAAAATAGAATCTAAAACACCAGAGTTGTAAAAAAAATCTAAAATCAATAATTACTTGCAGGAAGGAAACCCTATAATTGGCTTTGATGAGAACATCCCTCAACTGTAAAAAAGTAAAACAAGTGGAAACTCATTGGGGAGGAGTATTGTGACTGTAACATGTGGCAAAACACTCAAATCATGATCTAAGAGAGTTCTACAAATAAAAGTTACATACAAGTAGAAAAAATTGCCTGATTATATAATTTAAAGAGAGTTTGTAACTCTACTGCACCCTGAGAGGTATGGGGAACCCAAAACAGATACGCTGGGAACTTACTATCAGAACAATGGAAAACAAAACACCGTGAATGGTTCCAATGCCTAAAAAGTCTAAGCATAACATAGAAATAAAAATAAAAACGCTAAGTAAATAAAAAGTCCATGAATTAGTTGATAAAGGAGTTCAATACAAGTGGAAATCAGAGTCTAGGCCTGAAGGAGCTTCAATGGAAGCATTGCAAACTAAACCAATGGCAAGAATCTGCACATATTACTTAAAATAGATAATAACCCAAGTTTTTAAATACCTCTGTGAGGAGGTCCTTGATAAGGTCAACATAAATGATCATTTGGTAAGAAACTTGAATAGTAATCCTTATTATTTTAGCACTAATGTGACCCAACCTAAAATAGTGATCCTTATTAATGAGGGAAGAGACAACCGACAGAGATGTTGGTCAGACAAACATAACTATAAGGGAAAAGGGGAATGGGGCATGTTGTGATGTCTTAAAGCTAAGCCAAACTATATAAAAAAGAGACTACCATCAATTGTAGTCTCATAGCTCAAGTATGGCTGAACTCAAGTCTTAGTTAGAAGTTAAATATATCTTAGTTTAGTAACGTTGTACTTTAACATGACATGAATTTGATTTTTCAAATCAAGCATAGTGACCCATTTTTTGTACCTATTTTTTTGACCTTCAACCCGTTGATATAATGCTTTAAACCTCATTATGCGACTTCTTGATACCAACCTGGACATGAATGGCCCTTACCCAACGTTGGTCCAAGTTATAGCTGAGATCAGAGAGGGCATTTTAACTTGATCCCTTTGGTCTTATTCACTTCCTCCTTGTTTCTACGTGCTAACAAAAAATTATGTCATGATACATGACAAGGGTCATATTCCTTAAGTATCAACAATGTGACCTAGATACTCCGTATGATATTTCAAAGAGCCAACATTTTATTTTTCTGATCTTTAATTGGACTTGTGCTATTCAAACAATTAATTTCCCAAATGGGACAGGTGTTAAGTAAAGTTTTATGAAACGTGTTGATATTGTTATGTCTCACTTGTACACAGCTTAGTTTAGGCCATCTATTATGGTGTCCATATCCCTTTAAAAGGTAGTGGACGTGTTGCAAAACGCCTGTGGCATGCACTTCAGTTAGTAAAGCCTTAAGATGTAGTAATTGCGCATTTTTACTTTCTTTCTTTAAGCAGATTAACCTGCCAGTACCCACTTATGAAATTTAAGGAAAAAATCTCCCAACTTTTAATTGTTCAAGAGCATCAGTAAATTGTAACAAATGACACAAATCTTTATTGGTATTTTATTATATTGATGATAATCAACCACCACCAGATTAAAGCCATACTTATACTTGACAATATGCATGGGGATGGGCCATAGACTGCAAGATGCATAACTAGCCCTTAATGCAAAAGTTAATAAAGCTCCTTTATTGGAATCAGCACTTGAGTGTCTAGATGTCAACTAAAGAAGTTGAAGTATACTTAATAAAATGAAGGAAATTATAATAAAGACAGTGACCTTTGTCAGACAATTAGTCGTCTAACTAGTTAAGAAGAATGTCTTGGGTATGAAAAGTTTAAAAAATACCAATAATCCTAAGTCAAATTCTTGGTAAAATTTTTTAATTTGGAGTAATACTTCTACTCCTAGCCCTCAGCTGAATGGCTCTGGATAAGTCAATGTGATTACTTTGAACCCCTGATGAAATAGGTAACTGACGTGGAAGTTTTTCCAACACTAACTTACTTTTAATGCTATCTTTTAAGAGAAAACCACCTCATTTTATAGTCCTGAAGAGGGATTTGGGGGATGAAATTATTTTATCCATCAATTGAGACTTATGACATCTGGTAATCAGCTGAGATGAAAGTATTTATAAGATGGCTGATTGGATCAAATATCACATCATTACTTCATGGTTTTGTCATACGTGCTGATGACCCAACTCCAAATATTAAAGCCCTGTTGAGAAAAAAAGGATTTTTGAGAGTTCTGATAGGTCAAATCATCATTTTAAACAGATTGAGTTCCTCGCTGTTTATCATGAATTCTCCCATATCTCACTATTGGCCTCCAAGTACCCTAAATAATGGGAGGCGCTAATTTAACAAAGTATCACTTGTTTTTCTGAACTATAGTAATACTTTTATCATCATTTTTAAATATATAACTTAAATTTACTTTTGGTCTAATTTTTACCCTTAAACCTTAAAACAGCAGTTGAGAGTTCTAATACTGTGACAACTGCTACATTGTTGAAATCTATTCCAAAGCACCTGCGAGCACCTACAGTGCCAGGATTGCGACAAGTGATGCTCGCTATAGGGGCACCTGCACACCACAAATTCTTCACCAAAATGGAGGACCTTTAGGTGAGTAGCTCCCATAACACCCCTGTTAAGGATGAACCAAGGATAGCTGCGTTAGGATAGCAGCTTTTAAAGCTTTGTCATTTCTTAAAAGCCTCAAACTGCGTCCCTTTAAACCACCTTGAAAGACAAGTTTACCCCTGGTGAGGGTAGCATTGCCTCCTTCATATACGTCTATGAATCTGCCATGGAAGGAATGACCAATCACCAGAAAATCTACAATCCTCCATTTTCTAAGTCGCATGACCCAAGAGATAATGATTCTTCATATGGACACCATTAGTACCTGGGCGGAGGCTAAAGAAGCACTATGGAGTAATTCAGTTCAAAGCATAGTTTAATTAGGAAAAAAACAGGCCATTATGTGCTATAGCATAAAAAAGTAAAATTGGTTGCCAATTTCGTTAATTATTTCTATAGTGAATCCCAGCCACTGTTAATTGCAAAGGTGTTACCTCTTGAAGACGCCGTTGCTGCCATCATGAATGAATTTTGGCTCCATAAACCTTTTTTTAGCAATTCACATTACTTCAGTGAAATGCTTCTTTCATGGTGTTCAAATATTAAAGAGGCTATTCTAGCGGTGACCAAATACTATGACCATGAGACTACCCAAGAAATTGTGTCAAAACCCAAGTCCTGACCATTCATGAACTCCTCACCATAGTCTGGAGGAAAAAATACACGACAACCTCCATGGCTACTTCTCTGCTAGTTTGCATCATGAACCATACTACTCTGGCGTGGCTCAAACCAAATCCCTCCACCATGGGAGGTTGGACAGAGTGCACCATTAGTGACATGGCAACGCTCCATTTTCTCAACTGCAGCCAGAGTTCGTCCTGTGCATTCAGTTGAGACTTTGCCTTGCCCCACGGCCACCACTGAGGGTTCTCCCACAGCAGCTCAATTGTCACTTCCCTCCAAGCCACGATCTATAACTTCCTCAGCTTCTTCACTGCCCGTTTGCATCCTGACCTGGCATAAAGAGAAGCCAAAACCAGCAAGCAAGGCGCCTAAACCAAAGCCTAATAAAGCTAAAATGCCTTCTACCTTTGCCAAAATGGTATTTGCGCGCCCCAAGGGCATTCACTGCAACAAAGAAGGGCATGTTGCCAAGATGTGTTGGATATAGAAAGCTGGTGAATCTGAGATGCCTAACCCTAATCTCCCTCCTATCACTCCTCTGACTTGCATAGATAACCCCTCTGATGATGAATCTGAAAGGGTTATGAAGACGTTGGATATTAAGTTCTAGGAGTTATAGTTGAAGTAGGGATACCAGATTGGTTGAACCATGAAGGAGTAAATAAGGCCATGATACCCAATAAATCTAGCTTAGACAAGTTCTGGGGTGCCCTGAGGTTATTAATACCGCTAGTAATGCTGACAAGCTCATTGCCTAGTTGCTCTGAGTTATTCATAATGTCCATATATTGCAATCCATCAAAGATAGATACCCTGAGACCGCTCAAAAGATTTCCTCTAGTTTATGTCTTTATTGAGGTTCTAGATCTTCCTCTTAACATTGGTGAAACCTTAACCAAGGTAGAAGTCGTCATCAACAAGGTATGGGTCATGGCCATCCTTGACAGAGGTTCCCCAATCAATGTGATCTCGTCAAACTTATCAGTAAGATTAAGCTTGCGCCTGACTTTTAATTCCCAAGGGTATGGAACTTCAGATCCAAATAGTAATCACGCTATTGGGGCATACTTCTCTTTACCAATTCGAATTGGGAAGCTTATCCTGTTAGCACCCACTGTGGAATTGGATAACAATAATTATGATATGCTCATTGGCATTCAATCTATGCTCGAGTACAGTGAATTATCAACATGAAACAGGGCTATATATCATTGCTCAATTATGAGGTTCCTTTGGTTTTAGACAATAAAGAACACAACAAATAACAATACTCTTGCTTGGTTGAGTACCTGTAAGTCAGGGGAACGGCCCCTCTGCGTGAGCCAAACGATTTTCCCATTTTATTACAAAAAGGGTCTGAAGAGGGAAGCTGTAACTTTCATCACAGAGGGCGACCTCGCCCATGTGGTAGATGGGCACTGGGTAAAAGCTCTTTCTCTGAAGATTCCTCCCCCAGTTTTTGTGCTTACCTCCACTGAGTTAGTTCATTGAATAGAGGAAATCTGTGCAGTACTCATCGGAAACCATCATCCCTACAAGCTGGATGAACTTTATAAAGCCAATGGTTCTGAATCCTTAAAATCGAAGTCAAAATGTCTGAAATATACAAGAATAAAGTCTTATGGGTGTGCAACCCATACCAGAAGGGGACAAATAATAAATTCTCAGTCAAAATTGCTGATGGCATTGAGCCATTGAGCAGTACAATTGCTGATCCCAAACTCCTCTTAAAATCATTGGGCTTTGTCACTGATGGGCGTTTATCACCATCAGGGACTGTTGCTGATAATCTGAACCCCTCATTAAAAAAATTGGGATTGGCAATCAATGGTACCCATTTGACTGAACGAACGCTTCAGTGACCATGCATGGGTGGGTTAGTCATCCTGAACCTGTTTCTGACCCATTGGAACCACCCCTATGTGGGGTGGCCCTGGGGAATTCCCATTGCCCATTGGGACAGATTCTGTTGCATCAACCATCACAAATGTAGTAAAGCTTTGGATCAGGCGTTCATTGTCAAACTGATAGCAACTCATCCTACATTGATTTCCTCAATGTCAGTTCAAATTTAAAGTTGTTATTTCCCCCTCCCTCAAAAATTCGCCAGGTTAGGTCAAAATTGAGGGCCCTAATCCCTGCTTTGACAAGCTACCAAATTGAACACTATATAATCAGTTGCATCGCACTGAGGAAATTTTTGGTCAATTTTTTATCTAACTTTTATCAAAAATCCCTTAACCCAATTCCAGTTTTTATTATGTTTAAATTCAAACTACCTTTCCACCTATACTTCAATGACCCCTGGGCCCATGGTCATGTTCACCTGTTCTTTGCTAGGTTCCTATACAGTACTATGGCTTATGACACTAAGTGACGAAATTCTTTCCTGGTTTCATAACAGTCATGCAAGTATCAGTGCCACTGGCATTTGGGCTTGTCATTTTGGTGCTTTGGCACAACAATTGGCAGGTCAGTCTAAGATTAACCTTCTATCTTCCTGACATAATTGACCAACCATTAGTCTTAACCATTTCCACCCTTCTCTTTGAGATGGGTATAGCAGTGGTCCTTTTCTCTCAGATGAATAAGGTTGTGAAGAAGTTCTACTATGGTCACAATAGCCTAGTACCTCTCAAATTGTCTAAGCCCACCCTCCAGAATGGGATCTTCATGCTTGGAGCTGGCGAGGTGGCCTTGGTGTCAAATCCATGCCTGAATCATTGTCCAATTAAATCTCATTAGTTGCCACGGCTCACATGCCCATGTCAGTATATTCTGGCATTCTGACTTATGATGTAGATACTCCTGTCACAAACCTATTGGTTCCCCCAATCCTAGTACCATCTCTTCCTTAACTACAGACTCAACTATAACTGCCAATAAAGAGATTCTCGCCTACTTTTTATTGCCAATGAAAATTAATATTGGAGCTCACCACGTGTCCTTTGAGGCCTTGGTGGACACTGGAGCAGCAGGTAATTTTATGAGTGTAGAGATAGCCCACCAGTTGGAACTTGACCTGGACTTGGGTCCTACGGTGATGGTCACTTCATCAGCCTCCCAGCCCTCACACCTAGTTCTTGCCTAGTACCTTTTTCTGTTCACCAGTTTAGTTTTTGCGATTTGTTCTCTGCAATGCCAAATTTTGTTTCTGGTAATCTTAGGGGTAGTTGGTGGCATCAACTGCATGTTAGAATTCACCTGGAGTCCAATATGTTTTCCTTTACTAATGATCAAATGGAAGGCGAGTTTCCCTTAGTGGATATTCTACAGGTACTCAAGGCCGCAGTTCCTCACTTCCCTTGTTTCCCCTGTGGGCCTTCCATCAGATTTTCCTGAGGCATTAGTGGAATATCGAAGTATCTTCAATTCTAAGAAGGCAGACCATCTTCCCCACATACTAAATTTGATCTAGGGCTCAGAACAACAGTGAATTTGGTAAATATTAACTGTCCTTAGTACCTGCACACAGTGGAGGAGGCTGCTCTTAATGTATGGTTGGATGACATGCTTAAGAAAGGGTGGTAGTTCAAAAAGACATCACCAGTTGCTTCTCCCATCGTTTTTACCAAAAAGGATGATGGTTACCTTCATCCCTGCGGGGAGATGGTCACCTAAATAAAATCACAGTTCATGATCCCTACCCTTTACCCCTGGAGCAAACTATCAGTCAAGCGTTTGCTAAGTCACTTATGTTCTCAAAAATCAACCTTGTTAATGCCTTTAACCAAATTTGGGTGATGGAAGTTCAGGAATGGCTTACTGCTATCTGAACAAAGAGGGTTATTTTCTAATTTTTAGTAATGCCCTTCAGGTTGAAGAATGCGCCAGACACATTTCAAAGAATAATTGATAGTATGTTGAATGATCTCCAGTTCACCTTCATAGTAGCTTATATTAATAATACATTGGTACACTCCCTGACTCCTGAACAACATGAAAGAGATTTAAAAGCAGTTTTGGCAGCCTTACATAAGGCGGGCCTGTTTGTTAAGCCTTCAAAATGCGAGTTTTACTGGAAGGAAGTCACATTTTTAGGCAATATCATCTTAAAAGATGGGTACGCCATTCCCCCTAATAAGTTGGACGCCATCCGCGGGTAGCCCACTCCAATGACCCAAAATCAATTAAGAAGTTTCTTGGGCACTATAATTATCCTAAAAAATTCTCCCCTGCCTTATCCCAGTTAGCCGCCCCACTTCATCCACTTACAGTTAAGAATGTCCCCTTTTATTGGTCGCCTGAGTGCCAGCAGCCATTTGAGTCAATTGAAGAGGTGTTTTTGTATTCTCCTATCCTGAAACATGCAGACCCCTCCAATCCCTATGTCATAGCATGCGATGCATCATTTGTTGCAGTGGAGGCTGTAATGCTTCAGGAGTATGAGGGGTTAGAGCACCCCACCGACTACTTTTCCTACAAATTCTCTCCTATGGAGCAGTTATGGGCCATCTATGATAAGGAGCTTGCAGCTGTGGCATGGACTTTGACCCACTGTCGGTATCTTTTGCAGGGTGCTCAACACTAGTTAACAGTGCAAATGGATCATCAAGCCCTTCTCTACTTATGCAAACCACAGATTTTGGCACACAGGCAAGCTCAAACCTACTAGGATTTGTGTAGCTTTAACTTCAAATATGAGTTTGTGAAAGGAGCGTTTAAAGTTTTTCCTGACTGCTTAAGTCATAACACCGCAAATTGCCCTATAGATCCAGATGAGGTGGATCTGGTTACCGTTATCCATACCACCCAAATCTTACCCATCATCCCTCCCTTGGTCTCATCAGTGGACTTAGCTCCTGATGCACCTCTTATTTCATGGGTTTTAGCAGCCCAAATGATATGTCCAGAAGGAGTGGTGCGTTTGGAACTAAAGTCCTTCCCAGCTCATAAGCATTCCCTATATTCCTTGGAGGAGAGTCTTATTCATTTTCCGTCGTGGGTGTGGGTTCCTCCTATTTTTAGAGCTGAAGTGTTTCAGGTTCATCACAATCCCCCCACAGTTGGCCATACAGGTAATAAGAAACGTATTTACTTGATTAAGCGTACCTATAATTGGGCGGGCTTGTCAAAAGATGTACCATCCTAGATCGCTGATTGTGTTACCTGCACATAGGCCAAGTCAGATTGATCAGGAAGGAATGGTCTCCTTCACCCGTTACATCAGGCTGAGGGTCCATGAACATTGGTGTCTGTGGATTTTATTGTCAAACTTTCCTGTTCTAACGGGTTTACTGCAGTGATGGTGGTTGTTGATTGGTTTACAAAATTTGTTTTATTTATCCCATGCTCTTCCACCACTTCTTCAGAAAAACTGCCCGTCTCTTCATGTGCCGTTTGTTTCTATGTTTGGTCTCCCACAGGAGATTATTAGTAATTGTGGGCCTCAGTTTACAGCGCGGTTCTGGAATGAGCTTTTGTCAATTTTAAAAAGTACACCCTGTCAAACCAAAGCATATATCCCCAGTACAATGGACAAACTAAGCGGGTTATCAGATTTGGAACAGTACCTGCGCTGCTATGCTTCAGCCATGCAGGATACCTGGTCCAACAACCTTCCTCTCAATCAATTTGCTTATAAAATGGAACGCATGCTTCTACGGGGTTTTCCCATATAAAGTGACTTTGGGGTATAACCCCTTATTTTCGGTCAGTCCTTGTCTACAGCCAGAGGTCCCAGCTGCCGTGGATCATGCAGAGCACATTTGTTCTACCCAGTCCTTGGTGTGGGAGCATCCCACTAAGGCTATAGGCAACTACAAGCATTTTGTGAATTGGAAGCGGCTACCTGCTAATGACATTATTGTGGGTTCATATGTCATGTTTGATACATGCCATTTTCAGATGCAGGTACCCTCCTGGAAGTTTGCAAAAAAGCGTTTGGATCTTCACTTGGTGGAGGAGGATTTGGGTAATGATGCATTCCAGTTAAAGTTACCATCTTACTGGAGACAACATCCAGTTTTTCATGTATCTCAGCTGTACCCATTCAAGGGTACTATCCCTTAAGATCCTGAGCCAATAGTGATTGAGGATGTAGAAGAGGCCGAAGTGGAGAGCATTTTAGCATCCTGCAGATCTCAGAGGTCAGTTCAGTATCTATTTGTGTGGAAGGGTTATCCAACCTATGAAAACAGCTGGGTAAAAGCCCATGAGTGTGAAAACTGCATGTAACTATTCAAGGCTTTTCACATATCCCATCCCAATGCTCCCCATCCCCCCACAAAGGTGGCAGCTTTGATAGCGACCAAGTTGCATAAGGATTACAAAAACGTAGCCCTCACACAGTTTCCCGGCGGTGATGCCTCTCCTCTGGCAAAAGGAAATGGTAATTTAAGCCCAGGGGAATGTACCCTCTGCCTTAACCAATCGATTTTCCCATTTTCTAACAAAAAGGGTCTGAAGAGGGCAGCTGTACCCCTCGTCACAGAGGGCGACCTCGCCCATGTGGTAGACAAGCGCTGGGTAACAGTGCTTCCTCTGAAGATTCCTCCCCAGTTTTTCATATACCTCCACCAAGTTAGTTCATCAAATAGAGGAAATCAGTGCAGAAATTATTGGAAACCGTCATCCTCATGAGCTGGATGAACTTTATAAAGCCAATGGTGCTGAATCCTTAAAATCGAAGTCAAAATGTCTGAAATACAATATTAAAGTCTGATGGGTGTGCAACCCATAGCCAGAAGGGGACAAATAATAAATTCTCAGTCAAAATTGCTGATGGCATTGAACCATTGAGCAGTACAATTGCTGACCCTAAACTCCTCTTAAAATCATTGGGCTTTGTCCCTGATGGTGATAAACGCCCATCAGGGACTGTTGCTGATAATTTGAACCCCTCATTACAAAAATTGGAATTGGCAATCAATGGTACCCATTTGACTGAACAAACGCTTCAGTGACCATGCATGGGTGGGTTGGTAATCCCAAACCCGTTTCCAACCTGTTAGGACTTCCCCTATGTGGGGTGGCCCTGGGAAATTCCTGTTGCCCATTTGGCCAGATGCCATCACACCAACTATTGCAAATGCATTAAAGCCTAGGATTAGGAGTTTGTGGTTAAACTAATAGCAACTTGGCCTGCCGCTGATTCCCTCAATGTTGGTTCAAATTAAAGACATTATTTCCCCCTCCCTCAAAAATTCGCTGAGTTAGGTCAAAATTGAGTGCACTTGTTGAGTTGTTGACTAATTCTAATTGTCAGATATTTTATAGGAACATAATATTGTTAACATGCTTAATTTATTATGGATAATATCGGATATCAGTGATTATGGATCAGGAATATCCTAAGCTTATGTAAAGCTTAAGTTCCACGGCCTAGTGGTTCCAATTAATAATATTCAACTATTATGATGTGGGCTCAAGGCTTTGTTGGTTTAATCAGACTTAAAATAATAGCTGACTGGATGCCTTGGGCATGTGGGCTTTTTGGTCTATGTCAAAATTAGTTTTTAATGTTTAATGAGTTTTTGATTAACTTAATTACTAATTAGTGGTATGAATCACCTTGGTATGTGCTGCTAATCGCTTGAGAAGAGCATTGGTTCAGCTATTTATAGACGCGTTAGAAATGCTGGCTTGAGAATTTTTCTAAGGGTGAGACTGACTCTGAGGCATTTGAGATGTCTTGAGTTGAATGGATTGTAGGCCCTCAAACGAACTTATTACTTTTTCTGGACAAGTGCCATTGAATTTGAGGCATCATGGGTACGATGTGGCGAACATTAAAATCTATAAATTATCCCAAGTTGATACTAATAAACTATCATCAACTATTACCACAAGTTTATAGTTTAATTTATAAGATTTTTTGTAATAAATACTTTATGTTGTATATAAGTTGAGAATTTACTTGGGATCAGAAGGATCAGGGCAGCGTGCCATCATCTAATTAATGACAGAAAATTATGGCTTCAAGTGTAATTACCAAGGAGTATATCTTAACTATAGTCACCGTCTGGTCTATTGTCTTCATACAATAGACATTCAAAATTCCACGTTAATACAAAAGAAGAATCAAACAACCTAATTATGCCCAAAATTCAACAAATGGCGCCCATGGCTGGTAACGCATAAAGACCACGCCAAGTATGGGAGAAATCCCAATCAATTATTTAGAACCATTACCAGGCCCAATGGGAATACTGAAATGACAGTGTCCCAGATTAATTGGAATGATGTACCTGTTATTACTTACCCTGACAAGCCCATTCCACCTAAAGAGCTGGAATGTCTTGAACATCAGTTGTTAAGAGGTTGTCAGTTGGGACAAGGGCCTGCAGATAATAGTAGTAATACTTTTTATCGCCAACAATAGCAACATATGTTGTGGATGTGATATCTAGCTCATCATCAATTGAGCGTAGCTAAAATCCTAAAAATTTAATTGGGATAGAGAATATCACCCAATACTTAATTGCATTTGTACACCACACCTCCAGACATTCTCAGAAGACAATTGCCCACCTTCACCTGGCCATTACCAAGTTAATAAACTTCTCATGCAACTCCAGCCAGGCGGCCCAAATTTTGAATGAGTGATTAGAAGCCAACTTCGCCAAGGTCTGTTCTAGTTTAAAGCAAACTATAATCTAGCTACTTGGCTAATGACCAGGTAGCAGAATTAACACAAGAGCTAAATGACAGATTGCATACCATCTTTGAAATTTCTTAGAAGAAAAAGGAATTACCAAAACTTGGGTTAGCAATATTAAAAAATTTTTTTATTAATGCTTTGGGGTTCATGAGGTTTAATCACTGTCAGACATTTGCCCTCACAGCTGAAAAATATTGAATGTTTTAGATCAAATTCAGCCAAAAAGGGGAAATGTCAGCCATTTGCAATTTTCTGATGTCATTATGAGCAATTCTAATTATATTGAAAATGATGCTAACAAGGATATTGGCCAAAAGACTCTGGCCGATTCTTGGTGGAACCCCATTAATTGGGGTAACACCATTTTGAAACCTGCATGGGAACTTAATGTAAAATTGAGTAGTCAGATTACTCTGACCTCGCAATGGACCATGGGGCAACCATCAAAGCCACGCCCCAAGCCACAACCAGGCCCTTCCAAGCACCTACACAGGGACCACCCCATTTTATAGGCGTGGCGGAGGTCCCTCAAGGCAAAAGTACCTTATCCAGAGGTGATTGGGTAAAATACATAAAAACATTACCAAATGGGTGCATCCTGCCCCAAATCCCCATCTAAACCATTGGTTCATCAAAAAGTAATGCAAATATTTCCAAGATCTGGTAGGAGCGTTTATAATATTTCCTAATTCAGAATGTGTTAAAGCCATTCTGAAACTATCCTTGAAACCCCCCGACCCTCAAAACAGTTTAAATACTGATTGGTCAGATATTAGAGGGATTGTTACTCTTTAAACCCCACACGGCACCAGTAAACCTTTTATAAAACAAAAAATTATTAAGTTTTTAAAGTTTATATTTTTTATTATAATCGTGGTATCAACCCCCATTGTTGGATTTGGGTGAAATAAGAACCAAGTGAGCATCTACAGCACCAAAAGTCCAACAATCACGAAGCCCAAGAGGCGCAACTAAACCATAATGATAAATTTTGTGATCAGCATTGATGACTGTGTGCCCAAATTTCGCAAATTAAGGATGAATACACTGAAAAAATCAACTACTGGCACACACAATTTGAAAGCCAATGGACGGAAAGTGAAAAATTCAAGACTCCATTAATCATCTAATTGACAGTTTAATAATCTTAATGGAGATGTTACCAATATAAATTATTCAAACAATATTCTTCATGGAGAAGTAAAACAATGTAAGAAAACAAAGGAAAAAGACCAAGTGATTTCCACCTTGCAACTACAAATTACTAATTTGAATGAGGAAATTGTGAAATTAAAGTTAAAAGATTGAAATTGTGTCAATTGGGAAGATGAAATTAATAATCAAATATGAGCTTTGTAAAACGGGCATTGCCAATGTGCCATGAACCATTCAACTGAAAACGCTTTCTAAATACTATGAGGACAAAGCTTCAGAAGTAGCTACTGAAATGGACGCTGTGCCACATCAACAAATGCCTAGAAATATGGTTGCTTTGGCCAACCCCAACACCTTAAACCATGGCGCAGTGCATCAGCGCCCTAGTACACCTGGCTCAAGCCAACAAGAAGTAATTGTGATAACCATAGATGGGAAAGCAATAATTACAAACTAGCAAACCTGCCTGCATTTTACAAGAACGTAAGTATAACCACGTTTGTAAAACGCTTTGAATTAACTATGTATGGGGCCAGTGACCATAAAAAAGCAGCCACTATGATCAACTGCTTGGATGAGTGGAGCATTGAATTGATTATGCCCCATATCAACAAAAACCCAACCTATGCCAAAGTCAAAGAGGCTGTGCTTTATGAATTTGGAGGTCCAGAACGAATGTAAAATAGAAAACTAGAATTTAGAACATTCGCTTTAAGAAAGATGAAGCAATTGACAAATTTTTGGATCACTTCTATCCTGAAGTGCAAGTTCTCCTAGGTACAAAGGCTATGATTGATTTTTGACGCTAATATTGCGCTAGAACATGTGGTACGACTTCTCCAAGATTTGTTAAACCTTTTAATGCCTGCTTTTGTGCAAAACCTTGCTACATCTGAATTGGTTAATTATTTATGCATATGTTCACAAAATTACAGCTCTCCTAATACTGGGTACAAATCAGGACCTGCTGCCTCTGCTGGGAAACCCTTCAAAACCAATAAGAAGATTGACAGTGATTTGACTGTGAAAATTGAACAAAACTGGAATACAAAGGCCTCACCCCCAATTAATGAAATTACTTGCTATAACTGCAACTGTAAAGGACACTGCTTCTCAATGCTGTCAGCGTAATGTCAATGTAGTCCTTCCCAATAATGTGCAGGAGGAGGGAAAAGAACAAGCACAATAGATATGGGACGCTCTATTGTGCTGGAAAAACCAGTCCCGCCTAATTGAAAAGAATACACAGGCCAAGGGGCTTTGTTTAACAATGAAACGAATTCCATTTTAGTACCAAATAAAGATTCTACATTAGTACATGCAGTAACTCACTCTCAGAGTAAGGTTTTCATACCTGAAGCCTCTGAAGTAGTTGCTAAACTGTATGTGCAACATATAATTGAGAATATACCAGCAGAAGGTCTGAGCAATGCAGCAGATACCCCAAGCCTGAAAGGGGTTAATATAACAATGCTAATCGACACATTCATCCATGAATGTCCCAGTATTGGAAATAATCTGAAGAACACTCTTAATCATCTGGATCCTTCACATATTCACTTAGTAAACTCTATTGATTCCTATTACTCTTAGTGCACTTACGTGGACATTCTGGTCAACAAGATCAAAGTTGTAGCTATTGTTGATAGCGGAGCACCTGTAAACATTGTTTCCACAAAGTTTGTGAAGAAATTAAAATTTGCTACAGACATTGACCACCATCAGGAATATGGGACTGTGGGCCTCAACAGCACTAAGAGTGAAGGAGCTTACAGTGCCTTGCCACTGCAATTTGGAGCTTTAGTAGTAGCTGCACCCACAATAGTGCTTCCAAACACCAATTGTGACATCTTAATTGAAACTAGTTTTTAAGGACCTATGGGATCTCATGCAATTTTAAAGAAAACATCTTAACAATATTAGTCCAATCACTTCCAATTCTTTTCTCTCATGACAATACAAAGCCTGCAAGCTGTCGTAGAAACTTATCAATATATCTTATGCTGATGGGATAATAGTAGAATATATTCAGCGGGGAAACTGAAGCCGCCCCATGCCAACTGCCATAAACGAAAATAAGGAATACCTCTATGTGTGAATAAGGATGTGACAATAGCTCCAGGCCATCAACTGGTTATTAAGACTGGGTTCACGCTGGATATTCCAGAAGGACTATATGGGGAGGTTGTATCCCCATGGCATTATTCTTGAATGGAACCTAGTGTGGCGCCTGGAATACTTATACCAGGGCATGGGGAAATTGATGTCCTATTAGAAAATTTGACCAGCTGAATTATTAAGGTCAAAAAATATCAAGTAGTCAAATTCTTGCATCTGTTTCTAAGGGACAAGTTAAAAACAGCTGTCAAATTTAGCGATTTATCTGAGCTCAGTTTACCAACCAAAACCCTTGGGGCACATACTGTAATTCCTCAAAAATTGTTTACCAGATTATCAGAACAACAGAAGGATGAAGCACTAGAGTTATTTGAACGATACTCCAAAACTTTCTCCAAAGATGACTAAGATTTAAGTTATGCAAAAGGAGCAAAGTATTATGTTGATACTAGAGACCATGCGCCTATTAGATTGAGGCTAATCCTTCACCCCAGGGCTAGCGACAAAATGGTCAAGAAGAGCTAGACAAATTGCTGAAAAGTGGAATAATTGTGCCCTCTAAAAGCCCATGGGCCAGTCCAGTTTTAATTGTAAAAAAAATGATGGCAGCAATCGAGTTGTGATTGATTATCAATGCCTTAATGCCATTACAAAAAAAGCTTAGTATCAGTTGCCCTGAATTGATGATGCTTTGGACCTTCTGGGAGGGGCGAAGTATTATACTAAAATTGACCTTATCTCAGGATATTGGAAAATTGAACTGCCTCAAGAGGAGCAGGAGAAGTGCACAATGATTGCTACTCAAGGGCTGTTTTAACCAACGTGCATGTAACAGGGGCTGTGCAATGCGCCAGCAACTTTTCATCGCGCAATGAACACAATTTTGGGAGACCTTAAGTTATCCTGCATACTGGTTTACCTGAATGATATTAATGTCTTTTCATGAACTTTTTTCAAACATTTGAAGCACCTAGAACAAGTGTTTGCACGGCTGTTGAAGAATAATCTGAAGATAAAACCTAGAAAATATCAATTCTTAAAAAAATTGGAATACCTCAGGTTTGTCATTGATTCCAAGGGCTTGCAGCCTCAACCTCAAAAGGTGGAGGCAATTAACAAAATTCAACCTCTGACAAGTATGAGGGATGTTTGAGTATTATTAGGTATGGTAGGATACTATCAAATATTTGTAGAAGGTTTTGTAAGGATTGCTGAGCCCCTATTCCATTTACTACAAAAAGGAGTTCGTTTTTTCTGGGAAAGTGAGTGCCAACAGGCCTTTGAGGCTTTGAAAACCAAAATGAGCATGACGCCTATCCTCCAATATTCAGATTTCAGCAGGCTTTTTATCATAAAAACTGACGCCTCATTGACTACGATTGGGGTGTGCTATCTCAGATTGGGGATAATGATGAGGAGCACCCAGTCACTTATTGCAGCAGGACGCTGAATAATCATGAGCGTAATTATACAGCGACCAAACGAGAGTGTTTGGCTGTCATCTACACATGTAAACTTCAGTCTTACATCATGGCACCAAGTTTCAAGTAGTGACGTATCACATCACATTAAGATGGCTCCACAACCTCAAGGAACCTGTGGTACAATTAGCCTGCTGGGCTCTGAAATTACAAGCGTACAATTATGAAATTATTCATAGAGATGGAGCAGCCAATAAAAATGCAGATTGAATATTGCGACTTCCTATTGTAGCTGTCCTGAGTACTTTGGCCGATGAGCTTCATGAAAAAATGATTACTCAGAAATATGGAGATGAGTCACCTGAAGTTCAAAAAGCTATCAAAAAAGCATTAACTGAGACTGAATATCAGAACGGAGTTCTATACAAGCTTAAGCCTGAAGGGCAGCGCTGAATTTTTCCCAAACTTTCTGACTGAATGGAGATTATTACACAAGCACACAAGGCCATCATGCATGGAGGATTGAACAAAACGTTAGAATTAATTTGGTAAAATTGATACTGGGAACCCATGCGATTTGATATCTAAGATATACTCAATAAATGTCATTCATGCCAGATTGCAAAACCTATGAAGTCAGATGTGAAATATCGTTTAATCAAACCTGACTGGTCCTGGCATACCATATTGATTGATGTAGTTGGCCCTTTGCTTGTGAGCAGCCTAGGCAACAAATAAATAATTGTTGCTATTGACCATCTAATGAAATGGGTGAAAGCAAAAGCAATTTGAGACGCCAGGGCTCTAACTACTGCCAAGTTCATTATGGATAATATAATTTACAAGCATGGTTGCCCCAGAAGCTCTTGATGGATAATGGCACAAATTTTAAAGCTCAGATGGTACAACGGTTAAATTGAGTTGATGTCTATCAGGGTTGTTGTCAACACCACATCATCCTGAGATTAATGGTATGGTAGAGCGAGTGAATGGCACTCTAGTTGGCATTTTACACAAAAACGCAGCCTTAGCGCCTTCACAATGGCCTACTTCCATTAGTGCTACCATGTTTGCATACAATATTGGACAACACAGCAGTACAGGTTACTCTCCAATTTGACTTCCTTATGGTAGACAGCCCGCTCTTCCTCCATTATTATATTCAGTACTCAGTTCAACTGAAGCAATTAGCCCAAATAATTATGTTGAGCAACTAGCGAAGACCCTAATCAAGTTGCAATCTGAAGTCTATCAAAATGTGATTAATCAAAAAAGTCAGAAGAGTTATGATGACACTAAAAGAGCTACGGTGACTAAATTAAAAGAGGGAGACTTAGTAGTATATTGTAATACTCATAGCACAGGCTGCGCGCACAAGCTTGCCTTGCTTTGGAAAGGTCCATTTATTGTATTAGAGAAATCTTCTAAAGATGTATATATTAAGGATCAAGGTGGCTGGGTTGTGAATCAAGTACACGCTAAGTTTCTTTATCTATATCATAAAGAATAATAATAATAAAAAAGAAAAAGATAGTAAAGAATAAAAAGAAAGATATAATATATAAATATAATAATAAAAAATCAAATAATAAAATAATAAAAGATGACAGAGACAAAAAATAATTAAAAACATAAAATTTTAATAAAGATGTGTGTCTTGTCATCATTAAAAATAGGTAACCCTTTTTGGGAGGGAGAGGAGAGTCATATTGAACCAGAGAAGCCTGTAGTGGAATCAGAGAAATGCGAATCTCAAATAAGTCTTGACTATCCAGACCCTGTCAGAGATGCGCTAAACCCAAAAAGTCTTGGCACCAGCCACGCTGGCCTTGTCAGCTTAAAAAAGTCATCAAACCAAAGGAAAGACCATTGGAAGAGAAAATGGAACAGGCGAGAAAGGTTTGATTTGGGAGTAAATGCCACAGAAAGGAAAACACAGTTGACAAGAAGATTTTTGAGCCAGGGGTAAACAGGGAGAAACACTTTTGCACAAAAAAGCTTTGAATAGCCTCATCTAAAACCCTGTGCATGTCAGCCACGGTATTAGTGGGGAGTGAGGAAGGAGGGAAGCAAACACATGCACCCAGAAGAGCCATCTTTAGGACATACTTTTCAGGAAACTCTTTCACCAGGCTTTTTCAAAGGGCTCAGTATAACACCAGGATCCACCAATCTTTGAAAACCCAAGTTTTAGGGCCAACGGGACATGTAAATCTGTATGAACTGAAGCGGGTTCACACTAAAGATTAGAAATCAAGTAAGCAAAAACAATGGCCTTATTGGCCTCAAAAATATCATATGCAGCAATCTCAGAGCTGTTAGCAAGTGTGGATGACAAGTAAGTATTTATAAGCTCTGCCATCAAATTGAGCTATAAACCCAATGAAGCCACACTGCCCATGCACAAGGAGGAAACAATATTGTTGAAAGGGAAAACAGAAAAAAGGGAAAACAAGAAGTCAGGAAGGAGAACCCCATTCAAAGCAAATTGATGTTAGATAAGGGATTATTGGGGTTAATCAGCTTCAGAAGACTGAAGAGTTAAATAGAGAGTGATAGGAGGATCCCGCTTGACCCATTGGGATGTTTGATGAACAGTACTTGGAGCCGAGGGGTCCTGATCAGGTTCATCAATAATTGGTGAAATTGCAGTGGGATGCGAAGCCAAACTATCAGGTATTGTGGAAGCATAGCTGGTCAATCCAGCTTGAGAAATTATGGGCAACACGCCCAAGTTGACCATAGTGCGCTGCATAGACTTTCTTAGCCTTAAGAAGATTCATCTGTCCGTGGCAGAAAGACTATTGATGTATCATTCATCTTTTGATGAGCACAAAAAGTTAGACATTGACAACATGAGAAAAGGGTACCTGCTGCTTATATCCAGTCAAGGCGCGGGAAGTGTTGAGTTGTTGACTGAATCTAATTGTCAAATATACAATATGGACATAATAATGTTAACATGCTTAATTTATTATGGATCATATTGGATATCAGTGATTATGGATCAGGAATATCCTAAGCTTATGCAAAGCTTAAGATCCACGGCCTAGCGGTTCCACTTAATAATATTTGACTATGATGACACGGGCTTGAGGGCTTTGTTGGTTTGGTCAGAAATAAAATAATAGCTGACTAGATGCCTTAGGCACGTGGGCTTTTTGGTCTATGTCAAAATCAGTTTTTAATGTTGATTGAGTTTTTGATTAACTTAATTACTAATTAGTGCTATGAATCACCTTGGTATGTACTGCCAATTGCTTGAGCTAAAACATTGGTTCAGCTATTTGCAGACATGTTAGAAATGTTGTCTTGAAATTATTTTCAAGTTTGATACTGACTCTGAGGCATTTGAGATGTCTTGAGTTGAATGGATTGTAGGCCCTCAAACGAACTTATTACTTTCTCTGGCCAAGTGCCATTGAATTTGAGGCATCATGGGTACGATGTGGCGAGCATTAAAATCTATAAATTATCCCAAGTTGATACTAATAAACTATCATCAACTATTACCAAAAGTTTATAGTTTAATCTATAAGCTTTTTTGTATTAAATACTTTACGTTGTATTAAGTCAAGAATTTACTTGGGATTAAAAGGATTAGGGCAGCGTGCAATCACCTAAGTAATGGCAGAAGAATATGGCTTCAAGTGTAATTACCAAGGAGTTATATCTTAACTATAGTCACCATCTGGTCTATTATCTTCATACAATAGATGTCAAAACTCCACCTTACTACAGAAGAAGAAACAACCATCCTAAGTAAGCCCAAAATTCAACAGCACTGAACCCTGCTTTGAAAAGCTACCAATTTAAAACTATTTAATCAGTTGCATCGCACTGAGGAAATTGTTGATCAATTTTCTTTATTTAACTTTTAATAAAAATTCCTTTAACCAATTCCAGTTTTTATTATGTTCATACCTAAACCACCCTTTCTACCTATATTTTAATGACCCATGGGGCTCATGGCCATGTTCACCTGGTTCCTTTGTTAGGTTCCTATACACAACTATGGCTTTTGGGCGCTCAGTTTGAAATTACTTTCTGGTTTCATAACAGTTTCAAAAGTATTAGTGTCACTGGAATTCAAGCTTATCATTTGGGTGCTTCAGCACTTCAATTGGCTAATTGGTTTAAAGCTAACTTGCTATATTACTGACAGTACCCTTCTTCTGCCTTATCTTTAAATTAAATAACGTATGGGTGAAATAAAAGAAATTTTATATATTCAGTGAATACTACAGAGGGTATCCCCTTTTATGCCTCCAAAGAGATTGTAATTTAATCTTGTGAACAATGGGTGATTGACATCAAGATTACTTTACAACTCCTCCAAAACTGCTTATTACACGTAACCAGCATTGATGAAGTGAGTCCTTTAGAATCTCAAGTTTTTCTTGGTATACTAGATACTGCCTACCAGTGACCTATTAACCTTAAGTTGTGGAATCTTACTAATAAAGACATTATTGTGAAAAAACTTCAAGAGATAGGAAAAGCCTAATGATCCCAGTTGAGGATACTAAAAAATTCAATGCACCAGTTCTATGCCAAATATGGGCTTATCTACTGACTAATTGTTATGTACTTTGACTAACTTCATATTTCAGATGTTCTAACCTCAGATCATCCAGAAAAAGTTTGCTCATTATTAGATACCTACAGCGTTAATTTTTTAAATATGATACTAATTATGGCACATGAAGGATAGGAGCCACACCATTAATAATGGTGAAGCCAGTCCTATTCAATCTAAACTTTATTAAAGTTAAAGGTCAAAGAGCAACAAATGAAGTCTCTATTTCTGCTAAGCATCACTTTTCGAAAATCAATTCAGCCTTAAAATTTAGCTCCGCTAAAGAGATTTACGAAAATATTAGCAAATATGGCGGGAAACCCCGCAAAAGAACCCGCGGGCTCAAAAACGAGCCAGCACCACCCCAAATGAAGCAACCCTCTGTTACCCACCTCAGGGTCAACCAGAATCACCCGCTCTCAAGCAGCAGCCATGAAAGCAGGCACCACCCCCCAACCTGGAGCTACTTCAACTAGCGCCAGTTCACCTGATCGCACTTCTGCAACCTGCACGCCCAACAGCTCTGCGTGCGCTGCCTCCCACTAACCCGCTGGGCCCCCTCCAACCAAGGAGGCCATCACTCACGCTGTTTTAATGGCGTCCTCTCAGTTGAATGCAACTCAGCCCATCCAGGCATTCAACTCCCCCATTGTGTCAACTAATTCAGCACCATCTATTATTGCTGACGCCGTGTTTCTGGCTCCCCCCATGAGGGGCGATACCCAGCTACCTGGCCTTCAAACCCTCAGATGTAAGGTTGGATTAGCCGCACATTCTGGTTCACTAAGCACCAAATTGGGACAATCTTCTCTTCCCAATGGGGATTCAAATGGTTCAGATTTTAGAACTTCACACCAGTTCCAATCTCACCCGTCCCATTTAAACCCCATAATTGGCACTTCTCAAGTCGGCACTTTATCTCCATATGCTGAAAACGACCAATTCACCAATCAGCCAGTGAGTTTTGCCCACAAAATACAGCAAATACTTGGGCTGAATTTACCCAAATAGATTGGGATGGTGATGAAACATCACCCTCATCCCAATTGGCTGGAGTTAATTCCAATCTGGATGGGCCTCCCCAATTTAGCAAGGCCCAACAATTACCTGGCCCCCAAACCCTCAGATGTAAGGTAGGATTAGCCGCACATTCTGGTTCACTAAGCACTAAATTGGGACAATCTACTCTTCCCAATGGGGATTCAAATGGTTCAGATTTTGGAACTTCACACCAGTTCCAATCTCACCCATCCCATTTAAGCCCCGTAATTGGCACTTCTCAAGTCAGCACTTTGTCTCCATATGCTGAAAACGACCAATTCAACAAGACGCCAGTGAGTTTTTCCCATGAAATCACAGCAAATACTTGGGCTGAATTTACCCAAATAGATTGGGGTGGTGATGAAACATCGCCCTCCTCCCAATTGGCTGGAGTTAATTCCAATCTGGATGGGCCTCCCCAATTTAGCGAGGCCCAACAATCAACCCCTCAATTCAATATGACGCCAGAAACTGCTGTAACATTCGATCAACAGGGGAACTCCGCAAACTTGTCCAAACCACCAGCTGCATTCAACCTGTGATTGCAGCCCAAAGCAAACACAAATGTACCGAAGGAGCCACTGGGGCGTGGCAAACACCTCGGGCACCAACGCTACCCAAAGCTGATCCCCGTAAAGTGGCGTTTATTGCTGACGTTAAGAAGAAATGGGCTGAAACTAGAGCGCAAAAAGCTCTACCTCGCTCAACCCTCTCCCACGCAATTCGCCTTTATTATGGGCATAACCCTGTTGAATTCTATATGGAGGATTACTTCTAATACTTTGCAGCGATCGCGGAGACATTCCCAATTAACACCACCATCCATGAATCAGTGGAGGGCCACTACATCGATGTGGGCTTCACTGAAGCTGCCCTTGCTGACCATGCTGCCACCCTCCAGGTCATTATTCCGCGTGGATCTCTTCGCATCTTCTGCACACGCTCTCACCTGGAGAAAATTTCATGGGTTACTTTTTCCAACCTACCAACGACTGTTGATCCTGAGTCTCTTAAACTGGTGCTCCATCATAGTTTGATGGAGTTTGGTTCTGTTCTTTCAGTGGACTTTAGCGTCCCCTCTTACTATGCTCCCACTCAAAGAGCTCGCACTGCTAGGGCGTCGTTCATCCCCTCCCCCACTGTATCCCGCAACATTGAGGTTATTCATCATGTGGCAGTAGTTGGGGCATGCCCTGAGATCTTTTTTGTCAACTTTGATCAGGCGCGCCCCCGGTTTTCATGGTGTAACGCCCTTGGACACCTGTATAGTGGCTGCACAGCTCAAAAACAAGCCCTCTTAGCCACCACCCAGAAGCCTAAACCAGGCCAAAAATGATCCCACATGACCGCAGCAGCAATTCCACAACCCACACAATGGGTTCCCGTTCATGACCTGTCCCCTGAGGCCTTACGCCTAGCAGTTGAAACAGCTAACCCCAATATTGGTATGGGATATTTTCGCGCTCATGCCCCCCTTCCAGTGGGCACCCCTCCAATCTCCCAGAGTCAACTCCCTCTCTCACCAAGCGCAAGGCATCTCCCACAGGGCGCCCCTCGTCAGCCACCCCCACTCAGGGCTTCGCGGCACCCCCACCAACCTCCACCAGCGATTTATCGCATCAACCCTCAGCTCCCAATGGAGCTATGCCACCAGCATGGACTGGCAACCCGCGGCCTGCGGTAGAAGTGCCACCTCAAAGAGTCCTACCCAACCCCACAGTCCATTTCGCGCGGCTCCTTTGCAGTGTTGAAGGAAGTGAATATGGACTCAGACTCATCAAATGGGGACACCGCGAAGGTCGCCATTGAGCACCCTCAGGTCCTTCCCCTGTAACGGAGCGGGGGCAGCCTCCTAGGCTGGCTTACTGGGTCCCCCGCCCCCACCCTCTCCTTCCCCTCAGAACCCTCAACGCTCCTCACGGATTGCAGCTTATAGTCAAGCTAAAGGACTCAAAACTAGCCGCCTCACAGAAGCAGGTTTAAGCGCTGGCAACCCCCCAGGACATGGAGGGGAACAGCTATGAGTCCCCACGGCAGCACCCTGGCCCTTGCAATCCATCAACGCAAATGGGTTGCGGGACTTTAAGTGGAGAGCCCGCTCCTCCACAACTTCAGGTCAGCACAAATTGACATCGCTGCTGTCCAGGAGCCCCATATCCTCCCCCACGAACAATCTGCATGGAATGAACAGTTTGGAGGCAACTCCTTCTGGACAAACCATGCCGCCCTTATTGTTTTGAATCCCCAGGTCAAAACCCATTTTTTTTCACAATATCTAGGTGGCCGCCTCATAAAGCCAAACTCACCACTCCTGACTTCTCTTTCTTCGCTGCAAGCATTTACCTGCCTAACGCTGGTCAGGAGCAAAACTGGCTTCTGGAAGAGCTCGTCCAACTCAATCTCACAGGGAATACAGTCCTCTTGGGATATTTCAACACAACCATAAGTCGCATCCGTGACTCTTACCCCCCTGCAGCAAAGGAACGCCCTGGATCAAGTCTCCTCCAGGATTCCCTTCACCTGAGTGGCTTTATAGATGCGCTTCCACCCTCCGCGTCTGGCCTAGTTGCATGACTAGGATCCAGTATGATGGAGGAGCTTTCCAGTCAGCGTCATGCATAGATATGGCACTGATTGGCCCCCTGCTAATTGGCCGCGTCTCCTCTCCCATCTCTCGTGACAACCATCTGAGTGATCACAGGTCACTCACCGTTGTCCTCACCACCACGCTTAGACCATCACGTAGGTTCTGGCCTAGGGTTGCCCCAACTCTTCTCAACAACCCCTTCACTAAGGAGAAGCTGTCTATGACCATCCGGGAGACTCTCACCTCCCCCCACCCCACCTGCTTGACCACAAGACTAGATGGGCGGTGACCAAGGAGGGCATCACCCGCGTTGCTTACAACTGTGCCAAAGCCCAGATGACCGCAGCTCGCGCCAGAGTCAAAAGGGCGGAAGCCAGAATCAGACATCTGGAGCGAAACTGCCAGCCTTCGCCCTCTCCCAGATGGTTGGAAGACTGGGAAGCGGCGCAGGAAGCACTCCGCTTGGAGCTCACACTGCAGGAAGAACGGGCAAAAACTTTACAACATCTTGTTACTATGCTCAATGGGAACGCCCCACCCGCTTCTTCTTTTAAAAACAGAAAGCCCTGTCAACAGCGCAGGATATTACTTCACTGAAGATTGGCACTACAACCACTTCGGATAAGGAGGAAATCACGCAGGAACTACACCGCTTCTACTCCAGCCTCTTCCATGCCACCCAGGTGGACCCGTCAGACATCCAAGAATTCCTGTGGTGGGCTCCAGAGCCGCCCATTGACCCACGGGCTGATGAGGCTCTACTGGCGCCTAATTCCATCCAGGAGGTGATGGAAACCCTTCTGAAATCCCCACGGCTTAAAGCCCCAGGCCCAGACGGTCTACCCTTTGAGGTGTACCTTCTGGAACCTGCGGTAATAGCCAGAACCCTCTGCGACCTCTTCGCTGCACTCTTGGTGAATGGCGAGGTCCTCCCCGACTCTAGAGGCTCAGTCACGACCCTCATTCACAAGAAGTCAGACCGTGAGAACCTGGCGAACTGGCGCCCCATAGCATTGATCAACACAGACCTCAAGCTCTTCACGAAGCTTCTGGCCAACCGCATCACCAAATGGGTGTCACCTCGACTCTCCCCATCCCAGCATGGTTTTATTCCGGGGAGGTCGTTATAGTACAACTATAATGTCCTTCACGTGACTTTGACTGCTAACTCTCGTAAGGTGAATGGCTTTGTGGCTCTCCTGGATATTGAGAAAGCATATGATTGGGTGGCTTGAAAGTATATTGATGCTTCCCTGGCCTGCTTCCATCTCCCCCCCCGCAGCTAGGCGCTGGATATCAGCGCTCTATGGCCAGCTCCACACCAGAGTCCTGGCGCCAATGGGTTTTACAGTGGCAGTACCAGTTGGACAAGTTCTCCGGCAAGGGGACCCGCTGAGCCCTATCCTTTTTAACATCACCCTCGACCCCCTCTTGGCCTCCTTACAGGACAAGCTAACAGGGATTCTGGTCCCAGGTAAAGCCCCCAACTGCACCATGGCATTTGCAGATGACACCGCCATTGCATTTGGCTGCCCTGAGGATGTTGCCCTCGCTGCTGTGACCATTGATAGGTACACCAAGGCGTCCAACGCCATGGTCAACACCTCCAAGACAACAGTTGTACAGGTCAGCTCCCCCACCTTCCCCCCACCATTTGGTATTGAACCTGTGCGTGGTACCTTCCGTCACCTGGGCGTTCTCACCAACCAATAAGGAGTTGCGCTAAAAGACAATGAGGACTTGCTCCTTGCAGCAGTTAACTCCAGGATTGCCAGCTGGAACTGGTGGCACATTACCCCCCAGGGTCGAGCTCTGATGGCCAATGTGTTCCTCCTCTCCAAAGTCTGGTTCCTAGCGCACGTCTGCCCATTCACAGATGCCTTTTATACGCGGCTCAATATACTCCTCCGCTGTTGGATCTAGGGCTCAAACCATCCACCAATGGCCCTCTCAACCATTGCCTGACCCTGCAATGAAGGGGGCCTAGGGCTTCTGGACATGTGATCCCACGCCACCACAATCTTCCTGAAGTTCCTATGGCCGATTGTCTGCTGGGACGCGACCCCCATGCCCCAATGGGCGCCCGCCCTCCGCCAGTCAGTGTCAGCAGCTCTGGGTCTTCCTAGAGCATCTCTGACCTCATTAGGGGAGTGGCTCACAAACCACCCAGGCCATCGCCTGAAACCATCCTCATCCCCCTACTGGAACCAGGCTCTCCTTGCCCTGAAATGAGTAGGCGCGCGGATCCACCATGCCTTCCCATACAGAAGGGAAGGCCCTGGCCTCAGCCCCCGTCGCCATGCAATTGTGCACAATGGACAAGTTGTCACAACTCGCATCAACCCCCAAAATCATCCTCCCATCCGCCCAAGACTCCTTGAGCTCCTCCCTCCCTCCGTGAGATTTGACCTTAAGGAATTATAGAAGGACGTCTATCACCCCATCCTGTCAGCAAAGGTGTCCAACACCTTATGGAGGGTGCTCCACTGTTCATACAGGACAGGGGACCATACTGGCCCTACCTTCCAGCACCAAAGCTGCCCCCGCTGTGCGGAGCCTATTGACTCCCACCTCCATCATTTTTTCGCCTGTCCAGGTGTCGCCGCATTTTGGCCAAAGGCCCGCGCGCTCCTCCATGCTTAGCCCTGGTCTGGACACCCTGTGCAAGACCTCATGTTCGAGCAGACGTTGCCTGGTTTCCAGCAACCCCTCTGTGTCCTAGCCTATGCCACAGCCATCTGGACCATCCATAACTCCTTCCTTTATGCTGCCTTTGACCAGCAGGTGTGGACCCTTCCACACATGATCACCCACTTTCAGGTACACTTTGAGATGGCCCTGAAGGTCTGCACTATGTCGTCAACCCTTCCCTGCTCAGTTGTCACTGCAGCACAGCTCTGGCGCACAAACCCCCTCCCTTTCTCGATGCCTCCCCCTCCCCTTCCTTCGCCTCAGGCTCTTAGGAGCCCAGGCGTATTCAATAAACATCGATGAATCCCCCCTTGAGTTGGGACCATCTAGTACTAAAAAAAGAGCAACAAATGAGGACAGAGCTCAAAAAGATACTAGACTTCAGATTACTAGTACCTTCCCAAAGCCCTTGGGCGTCTCCTCTATTGCTCATCAAAATGAAAAATGGAGGTCATCAGGTAGTTACGTATTTACAAAAATTGAACAACCTCACTGTGAATAATGGTTATCCTATCTCCTGCATAAATGATGCTCTTGCACAACTCTCTGGCTCCAAATTCTTTTCTGCTATGAACTTGGACAGCGGATACTGGCTAAATGGACCTTTCCCCCCAAGATCTGGAGAAATGTGCTCTTAAATGAAGTGAAGGATTATTTCAGCCTAATTGATTACACAAGAGTTGTGCAATGCACCTGCATTCTTCCACAAGTGATAAATCATATCTTTTGAGATCTTAAGCTAAATTGCGTAATAGTATATCTCAATGACATCGCAGTTTTCTCAAAAACTTAAGAATGAGCATCATACTCATTTATAGGAAGTTTAAACGCCTGCGTGCATCTAAAATTAAATTAAAACCATAAAAATGTACTTTTTCAAAAAAAAATTTTCTTGGACATGCTATCTCCTAAGAAGGGATTTAATTCTTAATGGACAAAGTTGAAGCAATATCAAAAATGCCTCCGCCTCAGAAACTTAAGAGAAATCCATATGTTTCTGGGTATAATGAGGTATTACTTTCAATTCATCCTAAAGTTCACCCAGCTCAGTGAGCCTTTTGTTTGACTATTGGCAAAAACACTCCTTTTTATTGGGGTGCTGAACAAAAGGCCACGTTTAAGACGCTAAAGAAATTGTTTAAGAGGTCCCATTTTAAATCATCTGTACTATTTTAACCTTTGACTTTTTTTACTGATGCCTTTAATTATGCTATTAAAGCATCCTGGCCAAACTGGATGAAAACGGCGTGTATCACCTCATTTCCTATTTCAGCAAGATGCTATCAAAATATGAACGCAATTACAGCGTCACAGAAAAGAAGTGCTTTGCTGTCTTACTTGCTGTAAAACATTGCCTCCCCTTTCTGTATGGAACTTCCTTCACTGTGATCACTGACAATGCCTCCTTATAATGGCTACAAAATATGAGGATCCTACTGGACGACTAGCCCATTGAGCTCTGAAGCTCCAAAACTATGATATGAAGATTAACACTGAGCTGGTACTCGCCATATAAATGTCTATGGGTTGACTTGGTTACCTGTTCTTTATTTAGATAATAGTGAAGCTGAAAGATAGCATGGCCTACTTAGGACCCCTGATGCCTGGGACGATGAGTATGAAGCAGTTAAGAAAATGATACCACGACACTCCTGCAACACCAAAGTAGAGAGCGGAAAGTTATATAAAAAGATATGGTCCAATTAGTTGCCCTATATTTGACCTTTGGAACGAGTTCCTGATTCATGGAGGTCCATTATACCCTGGAGCATGGCGGAGTGCAGAAAA